>JACXGM010007110.1:0-22473 GCA_016801145.1 Umbra pygmaea | reverse complement strand
AACAAATTAAATGCACTTAGTCACAATGGTGACAAATTAAATTGGTCAGGCCTGGAGTGCATGCCCGGTGGGCCCAAAAGCTACATAAAACCCACTTGACCCACACTTCTTTGGGTCTTGAATTTCTAAATGGTTCCATATTTGGTTCCTCTTATGAAGAGGAGTTATCAGCCTCTGCGGCTCTTTTTAAAAGACTGGCATCAACTTCTTATTGTATGTAACGAGATGGTTGTAAAATTTTCAAAACACGTGGTACAACCTACACCGCTACTGTCACCCATTGTTTAGCTAGCTATATTAGCATGGTGCTTTGAAATTAGCAGGAGGTTGATACACCATTCTTTACTAGAGAAAATACAGTTTGCCGTGATATAACTCTTATAACATTATCTACAACGGTTTTTCTTTCTTACTTCAGAATTCAATTTTCTTCTGTAGCTTCAATAATATTGTGCTTTACATATATTACATACCACTAGAATCTAGATTCTTGGGACTTTGTTCTAAATACTCTCATAATTTGAAGCACTTGGGTGAGATTTTTTAGCTGCAGGACCAAGTTGATCTTCACGTTCAGACATCATACCAGTAAAATAATATGGCAAGTCGACGGTACCATTGGCTAATCAATGTATATATGTAATAGATGACGTCGATTAGTTCGACACGTCATCCCAGCTCTACCTGGTAGTCCTGTTAGTCTTGCATGTCCTGATGATTCCTGCCACAGTAAAGTGGCTCACATTGGGTTTCACTCGCTGTACAGCGTCCCCCATACTCGTCCCATGGTTGATTACACTATCAATCAGTGTGCCTCTTATTTCATTTGAAATATTCCCTCACCTTCTTTGTCCTCATCCTCCATGTCTTCCCCTACCTTTTCCCCTTTCTACTCTTTGCTGCTCAATTTTTCCTGAACAATCATCCTTTTGTGCCATTTTTTATGCTCCACGTAGTGATAGACCTGGTTGGACACTTTGTTTAACTGGGTCTGAAATCTGTTGTATTGCATTAGCACATTGAGTTTTGTCTGGTGACTCATGTACTCTCACAAATGCCACACATGTTTTGTTGATGACAATTTTGCTCCCAACTTGAGAGTTGTGAGTAGTGTTTTGCAACATGAGGGAACTGGAATCGCAAATTGACTTGAAGCAATTAGAACCTCCCGTTCCTCTCCAAATGTCTGGTGAAAGTTGTTTCCCAATCACTCTCTGCTTTCCTTAATACAAATAATATATGAGGTGCTCCAGTCCGGCTTCTGACTGCATCGCAGCACTGAGACAGCACTCGTGAATGTGATACATTAAATTACCATTTGGTTGCATCGGAAATAGGCTCTGCATCTGTCCTTGTTCTTCTCAACCTTATTGCTGTCTTTGATATGATTGATCACTCCCTTCTATTGGAGAGAGTGGAAAACCATATTGGTCTATGGGGTCATATCTATGCCCGGTTTACATCCTATCTATCCGAAATATGTGTTTGTGTGTGGATGGTAAATCCTCTGAAAAAATCAAAGGTTAACTTTGGTGTTCCTCAGGGATTGGTCTTGGGACCACTGTTGTTTTCTCTATATATGCTGTCTCTCGGTGATCTCATCTGAAAGTACAATGTCAACTTTCACTGATATGCTGATGACACACACTTGTACATATCTTTGAAACACCATGAAGCCCCAAAATGTTCTACCCTGAAAGCCTATGTTTCTGACATAAGTATGTGTGGATGTTGTAGAAATTATTACTTCTAAATCCTGCAAAAACAGAAATGCTAGTTTTAGGTCCAAAGAAACAACGAGATATGCTCTCATGTCTCACAATGAACTTGGATGGTTGTCATTGCAAAAAATCTGCAAGGGAGCTTGGTTTTATTTTGGACTCTGATCTCTCTTTTGATGAACATAAAATACACATTTCAAGAACAGCCTTTTTTATCTCCAAAACTTCATAAAATCAGAAACTTTCTATCAAATAATGATTCAGAGAAACTAATACACATGTTTGTTACTTACAAACTAGAATATTGCAATGCAATCTCTCTGGCTACCCTGACAAGTCACTAAACTAACCAAAATTTGTGCAGAATGCGGCTGCTAGAATTTTAACTAGATATTAACCTACAAAGCATTATATGGACTTGCACCTGGTTATTTTGCTGAATTTGTCCTGCCGTACATACCTTCAAGTATGCTACAGTCACAAGACGCAGGCCTCCTTATTGTAACTAGGATTTCATATCAAACAGCTGGCAGTACGGCTTTCTCTTATTGAGGCCCATTACTGTGTAATTACTTACCAATACATGTTAGAAGCACAGACTCAGTGTAGATTTTTAAGCAATTCCTAAAGATTTATTAAACTCTTTGGTAGGGAATACAACTGAGAGTTGTATGGGTTTTATATAACATGCATTAGGGCTGTCATGCAAGTGAGATGAGACAGGGGGCCTGTGTGGTAACTCCCAGTTAAGCTTGCCTGGGGGTCCACGTGACGTAGTTGTCTAAGTTGCTGCATTCAGGACAGTCTACGTCATCATAGTCAGCGATTCGAGCATTCTGACTTTCCACTTACCTCCTGTATGACGCAGTGCAAATTGGCATAGCGCTGCCTGGGATTTGTGTTAGATAACTCAGATTAGCTATCCTGCAATGTTGCTCTCCAGTGACTTATTGTGTCCAGATCGGGCGCCTGTAAATTTAATTGCAAAAGTAAAGTTGGTGAACATAATCATCCCGTGCATGATCTGACTAAAGGCTTCTGTCTAGGGAGAGCAGTGCGAAATGAAATGATGAAGAGGCTGGGCGACATGTGGTTGGATGCACCATGTGAGCGCCTCTCGCCATCCCACCAATCTGTCCAAGGAGTTGTGGAGGTACCGACAAGGCAGGGTTAGTGGGAATTGTGAAGGGAGGAAAATGGGGAAAATAAACTTGCTTGTCAACACTTAAAATTATATATATTCAATAAAAAACATGTGTAGGATTTGCTTGCTCTTTGGGGTTCTAGACTGGGTATCTGTAAAAGCACTTTGTGACAACTGTTAATGTAAAAAGGGCTTTATAAAATAAATGTGATTGATTGACTGAATGTGTGCTTGGTTCCTCATAAATGTTTCATGGTTCTGGGATGTTAGCTTGAACTTCTGATTACTCTGTGTATGCTTTCGGTCACAGTGTATAAACAACTGGGAAAAACTGTAAACCATGCAATGTGCATATAGGAGGAGGCAGCTTTTAAGAACTCACACACACACACACAAATTAATATCCCCTGTTCCCTATACCCTCACCCAAGATCTTACCTTAAAGATTCAGTTCGTGATTTTGGCACTATCAAGCTAAAAATGGGCCCCCAAACATTTGTACTGTCATGTTTTTTTGTGCTCTATTTCATGATTTATAACCTATGTCATCAAAACCACCAACACATTGCTTCTACTTAGAGATTATGCACATTTAAATAGCATATTTCACAATATTTTCTTTATTGCAAAAGTCACACATAACCCCAATACTAACACTAACCCAAAAAACCTTAAGGTGACATGTATAGTGGGAACTACTTTCTCTTTCAGTGACTGTATTTCTCCACAAATGTGATATAGATTGGGACAATGATTCCTTACATTATGCAGTGCTTATTTTTCCATTTGAACAGGATTTGCGATTGAGGACATGACAAGTTGTACTTGTGTTTTTCAATTTGCAAGCGCAACTCCACCTTTGATATCATTTATGCAGTTTAGGCTGTGCTCTCGTTGTTAACTAAGCATGGCATAGTGTAGAGAATAATTATCCCATATAAACAGACTTTCCAATGTTTTTGTAAAGGAAGAAATACAGTTTTACATCATTTGTAAGCTGGTCACTTAAAATGGAATTTAGTTCAGTTGTTTGTCTCAAAATTTGACAAATAGGACCTTTAATGTATATTTTTAGATCTGCTTCACACACAAAACCTCACAACAAGAATGTGCCAGGTTCGTTTCTGTTTTGACATATTTTTCTGGGTTGCTCTTTGCATCTCAATGTGTATATATATATATAGCTTTTACTTACGCACCTCCTGTGATTGTGAAGGTGTGTTATATATATGTTTCTCCATCTATTCTCCATCTATTCAATTGTTCTATACCTGCCATTGGATGTTTTGAAAATATGATATGTGTGGTTGTCATGATACCAGAGTTGCGATGTGTTGGCTCTTTTGCCAACTATGTTCATCATATTTTGGGGAAGTTGGTAAATAGGTTCTGTAGCTGTAGTGTTCCTCTGGGTTTTTTTTAGGGAGAAACTGTATTCTTGAAATTAACCTGACCAGCTTCATTCTAATAACATATTTTATTACTCCTCTTCTCTTTGCAAAAGCAGGAAGTAATGGCCAACTACACTGTAAAAAAGCCAACTTGCAAACATTGAGTTTACTATATTTTTTAAGTTGAGTGAATACATTTTCTAGGAAACATTACGTGCAAAACTAAGTTAATTCAACCAACTTTTGTAAGTTTTCTTATAAGTTTGGTGAACTGTGAATAATAAATTAAGTGAACACATAATTCTGAGTTGACTTGTCTAAATGTATAAAAACAAGTTCAGTCAGAAAAGAAAAATGTTTTCACTCAACTTAGAAAATAGAGTCACATTGCCTCATAATGTGAAGTTTTGAGAACTTAAATTTTGAATATTTCTAAAAAATCATGGGTAATTCATAATTTGTAGATTCTAAGATGGTTCAACATAATCTTTTATAAATTTGATGGAAGAAAAGTACATATATATATTTTGGTATTACATGACTTGCTGCGAAATTAGTTATAATGTAGCTTGATCAACATATTTCGAAACTGTAAAATAAATTGTCATTCAATGATTAGACCATCTACTACTATGGTGTTTTTGCACAGATAATTGCTCTCACCTGGTGTCCCAAATCTGAATGTGTCCCTTATTATACAAGGGGATGATGACAATCAGATGTCTTCGGGCCTCTGGTAGCAGAGCATTCTGTATTTTAGTAGTAACTGAAACTTATGTTCTCAAAACACACATTTGAGTACAATTTTTAATTCAGTCAAAATCAAACTTCAAGTCCATTCAATCTAAATATGCAAGTGTGTTCAACATTGAAAAATTATAGTTGAGAGATTGAAGAAAACATAAGTAGTTGGCACGAAAACTTATGATTTTGAGTTGGCCTCACAACTCAAAAATCTAGTGCAGCCAGTTGCCTTGAAATTTTTTGTTTTCACAACCTTTTATTTTTTACAGTGTATAAATATACTGGAGGGTGAGGGACTAAAAGTGGTTACTCTGCCGTTCGTCCTATTAATCCCACAGTAACACCACCTAATCTCACAATGTTCTTTCTCTACAAAAACGTATAATTTTCTTTCCTAACAATATTTCAAAACAAAAAAGTGCTTTATAGTAAGACCTTTGAAAACTCACAGGAGACCACATACATTGAAAACTCACAGGTGGTCAAAGAAAACTAACTAAAAGTCACACTCCAACTACTGGTATGTCATGCCTATAATAAACTGTAATTTTCCTTTGTGCATTTTCTATGTGTTGAATTATATTGTTACCACACTTGACCATCTCAGTGACACTGAAAGACATGTTTGTTGAATTTAGTTGTTAGGTTTCTGTGGCCTGAATGAATGCCTAGGTAAGTCATAATTCAAATGAAACATGTATATTGTTATAATATTGAGCTAAATTAAAGCCTTATTTAGATGACTGATTATACGCTAATGTAATCAGGGTCGAACTGGGACAAAACATCAGCCTTGGAATTTGAAACCCAGACCGGCCCACAACCTGTGTACAGTTCGCAAATTCAAATTAACACACCATGCACCCTATGATATTAAACTATGATGCAGTTCCATCATTGGCTGATAACAAATCTAGATCTAATAATAAAGTATTTAATAGTGCTTCATAATTCAAGACATTACAACAGAACTACAGAATTACCAGCTTACAAATTCTGTTCAAATTGTATTTCGTGAGAGACCCCTGCAAAGCTTTTTTAAATCCACCCCATTGAAAACCTCTGAAATGTGATCAAGAGGAAGATGGATGGTCACTAGCCACCAAACAAAGCCGAGCTGCTTGACATTTTGCACCAGGAATGGCATAGTCACCCAACATCAATGTGAAAGACTGGTGGAGCATGCCAAGATGCATGAAAGACAATTATTATTATTCAAATAGTATTATCTCACCAAATACTGATTTCTGAACTTTCCCAAGTTAACACATTTATATTAAGTGAATATTAACTTATTTTCTTTGCATTATTTGAGGTCTGACATCACTGCATAGTTTTTTGTTATTTTGACCAGTTGTTATTTTTTGCAAATTCATTTGAATTACAATATTTAAATATAGAATTTGGAAGACATTTAGTCAGTAGTTTACGGAATAAAACAAAAATGTTGAATTTACCCAAACACATACCTATCAATACTAAAACCAGTGAAATATGTTTGCAGTGGTCTCTTAATTTTTCCAGTGCTGTATATAGGACAATGTTTCCCCACACTATAGTGCTTTGTTACACACAAAAGCACATCCTACATGTTCTGTTTCTCTTCCTCTCTTCTCACTGCTATCTGGTTCTGCATCTGTTTTTTGAATTTGCAAAAGAAGAACAATCAGTTAACTATAATCAAAGATTAAAATCAATTGAACTAACAAAATTGCATATATAACCCTGTTAACTTATACTCTGTTGTGTATAGTTGCATTGCTGTACCTGTCAATGCCCTGGTGGTCTCTACCACCACCGTCACAGCAGCCTTCATCTCTTCATTCCCAGCACCACCTGTGGCTGCTTTCATATGCAGAAAATAATAAAAAGACATAACACATTTATTATTTAAAGCCATGTTGTGTTTATAGATTAGTGTCCCTTTCTCTTGGGTATTATTTCTTCTTCACTTGACATATATTTACAAGCTAGTGTTCTATCCCACATTACAAACCTAATCTTAACTGACTAACAGTAATACATTTTTTTAAATTAAAATTCAAATATCCAAACAACATTATGTATTCAACATAGAAAAGGCTCCTGCTTGCACTTGACATCTCTGGTAGCTATACTGCCGCATCTCCAGGAAGGCTGCTGACTGTCTCCCTCACTCTAGGTGGGGGTCTATCACTTGTGTTATTCTTTTTAAATATTTGGCAGCATTAGATTGGAGTGCTCATTGTTTCTTCTCTCTTTTGTTCTTGTCTCTTCATCTCCATGTATTTGGAGAAAAAATAATGTAGAAAGAGTTTAATCAATGTGCCTCCGTTCTACGCGACTCGATTTAAAAACAATGCACTGTTTCATTCAGCTTCAACTCTAATGAATTCACAGAACCCGGAAGATGGGGATGAGTCAACCAATCATGGTCTGTTAAATTGAAAATACTCCTGTAATGCCAGCAGGTAACAAGCACGCCCACAAGCACTCACCGAAGTGAGGCACTTGGGGCGAATCCAGCCAGGATATGCACATTTCCAGGAAGTTATACTTATGTACATGTGCTTTTTTTGTTTTATATTTTTAATAAATTTGCTACAATTTCAAACACACTTCTTTCACATTGTCGTTATCGGGTATTGTTTGTAGAATTATGAGGGAAATAATTAATTGAATCCATTTTGGAATAAGGGTGTAACATAACAGAATGTTGAAAAAGTGAAGCGCTGTGAATACTTTCCAGAACTACGGTATACATACAACTGCTCAAACAAATTAAGAGAACAGTGAAATCATACATCGGGTCTCGTGATTAAAACATATTAAAGATAAAAATCTTTACTGTACAATGTGTAATTCGTTGAGAAATATTACGTAAACAATGGTCAATGGAAACAAAAATCACTAACCATTTGAGGGCTGGCCAACAATGTCTGGGCATGCTTCTGTATAGAAAGATGGTGAATGGTGTCCTTGGGGATCTCCTCCCAAACCTAGACAGGACATCAGTGAGTTCCTGGACAGTCTGTGGTGCTACTTGGTGGTGTCGTATGCATTGATACATAACGTCTCAGAGGTTCTCAATTGAATTCAGGTCTGGGGAACTTGAGGGCCAATTAATGGCATCAATGGCTTTATCATCCAGGAACTGGCTACACAGTCTGGCCAGTGTAAGGTCTGACGATGGGTCTGAGGATTTAATCTCGGTACCTAACAGCCATCAGGGTAACGTTGGCTAGCATGTGGAGGTCTGTGCAACCCTCCAAGGATATACCCCCCCAGACCATCATTGACCCACTATCAAACTGGTCATGCTGGATGATTCTGGTGTTGCCTGTTGAGTGCCATTTTAACTACACAGTGCTGGGCTTCGAGCACATGTCCCAATTGAGGAAATCGGGCCCTCATGCCACCCTCATGGAGTCTGTTTCAGACAGCTTGGTCAGAAACATGCACATCAGTAGCCCACTGTAGGTCATTTTGTAGGGTGCTGGCAGTGCCACTCCTGTTCCTCCTCACACAAAGGAGCAGAAAGCAGTCCTGCTGTTGGGTCGATGCCCTTCTAAGGCCCTGTCCAGGTCTCCTTGTGTAATGGCCCGTCTCCTGGTATCTCCTTCATGCTCTTGAGACTGTATTGGGAGACACAGTAAACCTTCTTGCGATGACATGTATGGATGTGCCATCCTGGAGGAGCTGGACTTGAATGGGCTGCAGGCACCACCACTTTATGCTACCAGTAGTGACAAGGACACTAGCAAAATGCAAAACTGAAGAAGAGAGCATTTGTCTGTGGCCAGCACCTGCAAAACCATCCCCTTTTTGGGGATTGTATTGCTGTTGCCTCTCCAGTGCACCTGTTTTTACTTTCATTGCACCAAAACAGGTGACATTGATTCACAATCGCTTATGCTTCCTAACTGTACAGATTGATCTCCCTGAAGTTGAATTGACTTGGTGTTATGCTTTGATGATGGTGTGTTATTTTGAGCAGTGTATATGCATGAACAATAGAAAGAAATAACAGCAGTAAATCATTCTGGGGAAATTATTGTGGTACAAATAATATTTTTGGGCAAGTCAGTGAATATGTTATTAGTTTCTTTTTGGTGGCATAAATTAATCATTGTTCACTGTGTATTGTAGATACTAAACAGGGTTTTACATTAAGATAGTACCAATAATATTCAAAGTACATGTATATTAGATTATAATAGTATTACATTTCTGAAGATACATTTGGAGTTTAGACATTTTAATCACAGGAAATAATATCATACTCTTATATCTAAGCATATACATATATCATCACAACTAATTGTGATAGAAAAAAAATTCAAATTGTAATCTATTATTTGCAAGCAAGGTAGAAGTGTAATACTATTTGATTCAGGGATCATAATTAGTAGTGGATGAGGAAAGGAGTGCTGTTGTATGAGTTACTGGTACCCCTACTTTCAGCATTATGGGTCTTTAACATAACATTGTAAATTCCTTTGCTGCCTGTGTTTGTTAAAACGCAGCTAAGTGGAAAACATATTTAATGTGAATGTAGAAAATGTATGAGAATGTATTCTACTATCAAAACAAGCTACAACATTTAAATAGTATAATTCTTGTCAGAAAGTCTTATCCAAAATGGATGTTTTCCAGATGATAGGTGTTAGCGGTGTGTCAGAGAATTAAGAACATTTACCTCTTTTCCTTAGATTTTTTACAGCTGTCAGTATCCAATTCAACCTTCATATGTAGTGCAGCTGCCCAGGAAATATAATAGTGCTAAATAAAGGTGGCTTCATTCATTCCTATGAGTCTGCATTATAATCTTGTGGATCACAAGTAAATTGCACAAACAAACTATCAAAAGCGAAACAAATTTTATGCTGCTCGCTTTTCCCCTCAGTGAACACTCACACAAGAGACCCACATCAAAACATCCTCTGAAACAAGTTGAATATATTCATGGTTGCCAACAATTCTTACCAAATATAAAACAAAAGCAAATAAGTAAGTTCAGTCATGAATTTGTCAACCAGTCCACAGATGCCATGTTAACAAACAATAGTTTTTGCAAATTGGTTAGGACATCTACTTTGTTTATGACACAAATAATTTCCCAAAAACAGTTTACAGACAGATAATTCCACTTAAATACAATTCAGTGTATCACAATTCCAGTGGATCAGACGTTTACATACACTATGTTTACTTTGCCGTTAAACAGCTTGGAAAATTCCTGAAAAATATGTCATGGCTTTAGGAAGCTAATTGACATAATAATAATAATAGCAAGCAAGTAAGTTCAGTCACTAGTTACGTCATGCTGTCCGAGGTTGTTCCTCAAGAGATTGTGCAGGCAGTGTGTGGCATGGTCAGCCAACTTTCCTAGGCTATCATTCCCTTTTCCTATTTTAACCTACAGTATGCACCTTCTCCTCCACTCTTCTATTATCTATCTACGTTTCTCTATCCTTTTACTTTTATCTCCCCTGATTATTTCAGACTTGCTTTAGATTTTAACATCCGTTTCTTTACCTTGCTTCTCTCTTACCATTGGTCAGCCTCTAGATCCAGTATCACCACTAAGATGTTAGGTCATCCTCCCTTTTCATCCTCGTACTTTCATATTAATAGGTATTTTCAAAAAATAGAGTGTGCACAAACACCTGATCAGTTGGCTAAGATCTATAATTTCCACCTAGTATGAAAATCTCGGTTATCAAGATAACTTAAAACAGATCTAAAGAACTACAATAAATATTGTATGAGGCTTAATGTAATATTAGATATTGTACAAAGAAAGAATATTGCTGCTTCTCCGGAGCTGAGTTACTGCCCCTAAAAACAATTAATTCCTTTAAAAATTGATTATTTATTTCAGTAAAAAATATTTTTTCATTTTACTGGCAAAATTGCCTAAATTATATACAGTTTTTGTCAGACATTTACATACTTATACACTGGTTGAAGTCATTAAAACAAATTTGTCAACCTGTCCAAAGATGTCATGTTAACAAACTATAGTTTTTGCAAGTTGGTTAGGACATCTACTTTGTTTATGACACAAATACTTTTAAAAACATATTTTACAGACAGATTTTTCCACTTACATACATTTCACTGTATCACAATTCCAGTGGGTCGGACGTTTACATACAGTACACTATGTTTACTGTGTCGTTAAACAGCTTGAAATATTTCAGAAATATATGTCATGGCTTTAGAAGCTAGGTAACAAAATTGGAGTCAATTAGAGGTGTACTGTACCTGTGGATGTATTTCAAGGCCTACCTACAAACTCAGTGCCTCTTAGCTTGGTATAATGGGAAAATTAAAACAAATCAGCCAAGACCTGAGCAAATAAATTGTAGACCTTTACAAGTCTGGTTCATTCTTGGGACCAATTTTCAAATGCCTGAAGGTGCCACGTTCATCCGTACACATTAGTACTCAAGTATAAACACCATGGGACCACGCAGCCGTCATACCGCCTAGGAAGGAGACAACAGAACCTGTCTTCTGAGATGAATGTACTTTAGTGCGAAAAGTGCAATCCCAGAACAACAGCAAAGGACCTTGTGAAGATGCTAGAGGGAACAGGTACAAAGATATCTATATCCATAGTAAAATTAGCCCTATATCGACATAACCTGAAAGGCCGCTCAGCAAGTAAGAAGCCAATGCTTCAAAACCACCACATAAAAGCCAGACCACAGGTTACAACTGCACATTGGGCCAAAGTAGGTTTTTGGAGAAATATCCTCTGGCTTGTTGGAACAAAAATGTAACTGTTTGTCCATAATGACCATTGTTATGTTTGGAGGAAAAAGGGGGAGGCTTGCAAGCCAGAGAACACCATCTCAACCGCGAAGCTCAGGGGTGGCAGCATCAGTACGAAATTTGAATTCGCGAAATTTTTTCTGGGACCTATTTTTCCCTGATACGCTGGCTTTCAGCCATGATATGTCTACATCCAATACGGTTTGCTCTTGATACCGTAAACATTCTAATAAAAGGGATGAGTTCAATCAAGTTTTGTATACTGTATGTTGCATTAATGATTTTAAGGCAGCGAATAAAGGGTGTAGAATTTTGCTGGTTAGAAGGCTATTTCCTTTTTCAGAAACACTCTTATAAAGCTATAAAACCTATTTCTTGACATTTACAAAATATGAACAATGCTATTCATATAAGATAAGCTTTCACTACACAATTTAGTGTTTTTTTAGACACAAAAGCAACGCCTAAAAATCGCAACAGTTATCAAAGATAGACCTGTGATTGCTGCAATTCTTGTTGAAATGGAAAGTAAGAAATAAAATGATTAAAATCATTATATCCATCACTATTTCTATGCAATGATGGCATAAGTGCATGAAAGGGATTTTTATTAGAATCCACAGTACAAGCAATTGTGTCAATTCAAGTAATCAAAACAACAAACATAGGCTGTTGAATTTCTTCAGCTTTGTCCCTGATGAGTATTAGATCATTTTTACTTACAATATAGACACCTATGGTGTGCTTCCCAGTTGGAAGTTTGTAGAATTTAAAGGCAATGCTACCAAATAATAAATTATTTCATGTAAAATTCTGACCCACTGGAAATGTGATGAAAGTAATAAAAGCTGATTTAAATCATTCTCTCTGCTATTATTCTGACATTTCACATTCTTGAAATGAAGTGGGGATCCTAAATGACCTACAACAGGGAATTTTTACTAGGATTGAATGTCAGCAACAACAGAGTTTCAACGTCTTTGGCTAAGGTGTATGTAAACCTCTGACTTCAACTACTCAGAATTTGTTTGTTTTGTAATAAGATAGGACCAGACGGCATGACTTAAGTATTATATAAACCAGTGGGCAATAACAAGAAGAGAGTAACGTCAAAGAGAGTCTACTTCTCTGAAATGTCTGGCAACAGCTGAGGGTTATAGGTAGACTTACTGTAAGAGTCTATAGTTACACACTGATGGTGTGACTCAATGAAACCTTTGTTTTCTGTAGGCAACAGGCATGGGTGCACAATCATTACTTCAAACACTCCTTGTCTAGCCTGCGTATTAAAACAACATTTTTTATTAACCAAAAATGAACATACCATAAGGGCATACTTCAGACACATTACAACAGAGGACGGATCTGCAGAGTCTTTGCGCTCTCAAGCATATAATACATTCAGGGTTTAAAAGCTGGGATACAAACATGTTTTACTTATAAATGAATAATATATACAGTACATATTCCTTCTTAAGAAAACAACTTTACAAAGTTATTTTTAGCTAAGTACATCTAGACATACCTAGACTAGTACTTCATATTAAGACAGAATGCTCAAACTCTAAATTAACAAACATTTGGATCTATAGAGCACCTAAAGATCGAATTTGGGATTCAAAATAAAGTATAACCTACACTTGTTCAAAAATGCTATGGCCATTTATGATTAAGAAATATGGGCAATATGATTATATTCTCTTCAGCAGTCATTTACTGCTGATGTGCATATTTACAGATTTACATACGGTAATCTAGCTTCCATCTGCAGTAGATGTCGTAAAATGGACTGAAATCTGGAGGGAGTTTAGTGCAGCTTTTAAACTAGCAGTCAGGTACAGTGAGGGAAAAAATATTTGATCCCCTGCTGATTTTGTATGTTTGCCCAATGACAAAGAAATGATAAGTCTATGATTTTAATGGTAGGTTTATTTAAACAGTGAGAGACAGAATAACAACAACATAGCATGCAGAAAAAGGCATTTCAAACAGGTTATTAATTCATTTACATTTCAATTAGTGAAAAAAGTATTTGATCCCCTCTCAATCAGCAAGATCTCTGGCTTCCAGGTGCCTCTTGTACAGGTAATGATTTAAGATTAGGACCACTCCTTTAAAGGGAGTGCTCCTAATGTCAGCTCCTAATGCCGCCAGAGACCTGTATAAAAGACCTGTCTACAGAAGCAATCAGATTCCAAACTCTCCACCTCCTTCCGCCAGACCTTAATCCCATAGAAAATCTGTGGAGGGAGCTGAAGTTTCGAGTTGCCAAACGTCAACCTCGAAACCTTGATGACTTGGAGAGGATCTGCAAATAGGAGTGGGACAAAATCGTTCCTGAGATGTGTGCAAAACTGGTGGCCATCTACAAGAAACGTCTAACCCCTGTGATTACCTACAGGGGTTTTGCCACGAAGCTCTTCAAGTCAAGTTTTGCAAAGGGGTCAAATACTTATTTCACTCATTGTAATGCAAATCAATTCATAACTCTTTTAAATGCGTTTTTCTGGATTTATTTGTTATTTTTTATAAAATGATGTGAACCCCTTCATTCAAAAGGTTGTGGCACCTCCATTTACAGTGATACCTTGGAATAAACATTTCTTACAGCCAATAATTATAGGGGGAGTGGCAATCTGCCCCAGGTGTGTAGACTGGTGCAGGTGCTCAGGATCAGTAGTAATGTTGGTGTACTGGTGCAGGATGCCTTCAGGGTGTGCCGGGAACTGGTGACTCGGGGGACTGGGAAAGACATATACACAAAAACAACCCAGACACACACAAAAGGGATACCAGAGTAGAGGAATGGCACACAAAGGAAAGGGGAAGACAGCTGAGGAGGGCAGAACCCTGACAGTGCCCCCCCCCCCCCGAGGGACGCCACCGGGCGGACCATCAGGAGTGTCAGGACAGTGACGGTAGAACTCCCAGAACAGGGACCCATCCAGGTTCTGACGACGAGTGATCCAGCTCCTCTCCTCTGGACCGTAACCCTCCCAATCAACCAGAAACTGGACCCCACGTCCACACCTCCTGGCATCCAGCAGATTGCACGTAGTGTAGGCAGGCGACCCGTCAATGATCCAAGGAGGAGAAAGCCGGGGAGGAAGAGGCAACAAACGGCTCAGCTTAACCGGCTTCGATTGGGAGGTGTGAATAACGGGGTGTATCCTCATAGTAGAAGTCAGCGTTAGTTTCACACAGGCAGGTTTGAGAACCTTCTCAATAACAAAAGGATCCAGGAAGCGGGACAGTAGTTTGCGGGCATCAGTGCGCACAGGAATGTGCTTAGCCAACAACCATACCTTGTCACCCGGGGCATAACGAGGGGCAGGGATCCGGCGCGGGTCGGCCTGTTGCTTGGAGACTTTGGTATTGCACAGCAGTACCCCTCCAGGTATGGTGCCAAGTGCCATTACACCGACAAATGTGTGCTTGCAAACGAGGGCACAGATAGGTCTTTCTCGTGAGCAGGGAATAAAGGGGGTTGGTAGCCAAACAAACTTTAGAATGGAGACATACCTGACACAGCTGTCAGAAGGGTGTTTTGGGCGTAGGTGTCCCAGTGAGTTGGGAGGACCAGTGGGACAGGTCTGCAGACACCAGGCAGAGCAAGGTTGCCTCTATCTTCTGATTGGCCGTTCAGCTTGACCGTTTGGGGTTGGAACCCCAAGAACAGGCTGACCGTGGCCCCAGTGGCGGGACAGAACTCCCTCCAAACCGCCGAGGTGAACTGGGGACCATGGTCCAACACGACATCCATAAGTAGGCTGTACTGGTGGAACACATCCTTGACCAGGTGGTCCGCCATCACTTTAGCTGAGGGGAGCTTGGTACACAGAAAACTTGGTAAATCGGTCGACGATGGTCAATATGACTGTGTTACTGTCGGATGGTGGAAGACCGGTAACAAAATTCAGACAGATGTGGGACCAAGGGCGGCGTGGGATGGAAAGGGGATGCAACAGACCGGAACTGGTTTGAGTGGTACCTTTATTTAGGGCACAGGTAGGACAAGTAGAAACATAGGATCTAATGTCATCGTGAAATGTAGGCCACCAGAACCTTCTACTGACGAAGGCCTTGGTGCGGTTAATGCCAAGATGACAGGTCAAATTGGAAGATTGGGCCCATTTCAAGACAGCAGGTCGGAGAGCCTCGTGAACAAATAGGAGGTTAGGTGGTATGTTACCAGGTCCTGGATCATTGCGAAGAGTGGCCAGTACCTCTAGGCTGGGAACAATGGTGTCAGGTGTTTGTGGAACAGACACCTCTCAGTAATAAACATGCTATAGGGCATCGGGTTTACCATTCTGGGAACAGGGTCTGTAAGTAAAGGAAAAGGAAAAACGTCCAAAAAACAATGCCAAACTGGCTTGACATGCGTTAAGGTGTTTAGCTGTCCGGATGTATTCCAGATTTCTATAATCTGTCCAGACAACAAAGGGATGTTCCACCCCCTCTAGCCAGTGGCGCCATTCTTCCAGAATAATTCCAGGCAGGGTTTGGTACACAGAAGTAGGTAGTCAGTCCAGGTTGGGTTTGGTAGCCTACATAGAGATCAGGTGGCAGTCCAGGTGGAAAATATTGGTGGTGGCCCTACTTACGACCACCACTTTCTTCCATGTGAAAGGAAGTGGTGGTTGTAAGTAGGGCTCGGAACACAGGCTGTGGCTGTACAATAATCCGGCAGGGACTGAAAACAGAACTCTCCCATTTATAGGGGGAGTGGCAATCAGCCGCAGGTGTGTAGACTGGTGCAGCTGCTCAGCATCAGTAGTAATGATGGTGTCCTGGTGCAGGATGCCTTCAGGGTGTGCCGGAAACTGGTGACTTGGGGAACTGGGACAGACATATACACAAAACAACAAACACAAAAGGGATACCAGAGTAGAAGAATGGCACACAAAAGAAAGGGGAAGACAGCTCAGAAGGGCGGAATCCGGACAGATAATGAACCACACTTGACAAAGAAACCGACTGAACTAAATACCTAACTACCGAGGGGAGTGTGTACAGCTGGGAACTAATTAACGAAACTGATAGGGCAACTAAAACGTGACAGGGTCATGTGAAACTAAGGCGGGAAACTGAATCAAAACAGAACACAAAGGGGAAAAACCACTAAAGACAGGAACACAACTAAGGCGGGAAACTGAATCAAAACAAAACACAAAAGGGAGAAACCACTAAAGACAGGAACACAAGACAGACCTAACAAAGAAAAGAAAATTACCTAAATTAAACACACACACACTGGGGACATCGTGACAGGTTTAAGGGGTGTCTGGAATGTACTGCCCACTTCAAGTCCTGCCATAGCATCTCTGTTGGATTAAGGTCAGGAGTTTGATTTGGCCAATCCAATACAGATATCTTCTTTCTCCTGAGCCATTCATTGGTAGATTTGCTTGAATTCTCTGGGTCAATGTGCTTTTGGAAGGCTCATTTTCAGGCAAACTTTATCTCCATGACTGATGGCATGAACATTCTATCCAAGAATCTCCTGGTATCCCTCAGAATACTAATATTAATGTGCAGTCGTCCAGGTTCAGAGGAGGAAAAGCAGCCCCAGGTCTTGACAATCCTACCATCATGCTTGACTCGTGGGATAATGTTTTTAGGTGGTATGAGTTGGGAATTTTATCGATCATTTTTTATTATGTCTAAATACTTCCAGAAACCGTCAAGTTTGTCCAGGGTGTCCCTGGCAAAGTTAAGATGGCAATTGCTTTCTTCTTTGACAGCAGACAGTTCTTTGATAACAGAGCAACCATCCCATGAATGTAATTTAGTATTTTAATATTTTAATATTTTAACCTTTCACAGTAGTCTGAGATGTAGCAAGGTAGGAATGCAAAGCTCAAGATGTTATGTTTGGTATTTACCTTATTTTATTGTGATATTTTGTAGCTCAAATCTTCCTGAAATGGTTTTATAGCCCTCTCAAACCCATTCCTCATGACCTGTCATTTGATAGGTAAATAATTGTGTACAAAATTTACCAAACTGACACTACTTACTTAGTTCTTGATTTAACCAATGCAACAATTCTACTATACACATTATTTCCTCTGAACTAACATATGGAATTGGTGAACATCAACCTGTTAAGTTACATAAAATGACTGGTTCTGAATAAATGAAAATAGTGGTTCACATACTTTCAAGCAGCACTGTAGCTGAGGGTCAGGCCTTTGTCTGATAGCTCTGTCGACGTGATTACTCTCTAAACATCCTCTATGAGGGACCTGACCACTTATTGTTAAACTTGAGGAGTCTATCTTAAGAGGTTGCTCATAATACGACATATGTAGATCTGGAATAATTTTGCACAATGCATGTAGTACAAAGAGTGACAAGAATAAATGAAATAAAGGACATTACTGTAGATCAACCAGGCAGGTTCATCCCACAGTTCATCATAATAATGTCATACTTTGGTAGCTTCATCTCAGCTGAGTTAGGAATGTACACTGAACAAAAAAGTAAACGCAACACTTTTGTTTTTGCCCCCATTTATCATGACCTGAACTTAAAGATCAAAGACTTTTAATGTGTACACAAAAAGCCTATTTCTCTCAAATATTGTCCACAAATCTGTCTAAATCTGTGTTATCAGCACTTCCCCTTTGCCAAGATAATCCATCCACCTCACAGGTATGGCATATCAAGATGCTGATTAGACAGTATGATTATTGCACAGGTGTGCCTTAGGCTGGCCACAACAATTGGCCACTCTAAAATGTGCCGTTTCATCACACAGCACAATGCCAGAGATATCGCAAATTTTGAGGGAGCAAAACTGACAACTCCCACGAAGTGATTTAAAGCCACAACAAGTGGATTCTGCACCACGGCCAGCTCCGCGGCCTAAGGAATCACAAACAAATCAGTAGGCTGCCGAGCTGGCCGTAGTGCTGAATTTATGTCATCCACTCACACGCACCGATATACATACTCTTAGGACTTAAATCCTTTCCCATCCCCATCTTAGCCTTTTTTAATCATTCCGCTTGGTCAGGGTGTGTGTGGGTGTGGGGGGGTTGACATGTGTTATGTCAATCTGAGATGCTTTCTAATGAAGAGGGATGGGAGGAAATGCACTTTGGGGTAATGGAAATACACAGAACTAATGAGGTTTGCCATCTCTTGGTGTAGGCAGGGGCACTGCCGGGTTGGGGGGGTTGACACACACAGCCACCCTGATTCAATCGCTGTCTCCCCACTGGGCCCCAGTTCAGCCCTGTATTACAACAATAAAAACATATACAAAAAATATAGCCACAAGCGGCGATTTGCGGGTTTAACGCTTTTTTCTCAATTGCGACTTTAAAGTAATTTCACACAAGGTTGAACATTGTTATAAAACATATCCTATAATTTTTTATGATCTATAGCTTGATTTAATTAATTCCACATACAGTGATTATACATTAAAAAGTTCCCCCTAGTGGGCAATTTGAATGAGACTTGCAGGGCATGGTTCAGTTACTTATAAAGTTTTTCTTAATTGGAGAATGAATATGTAATTAATTGTAACATTTGTGTATTGCCACTCACCTATCTTGTACTTGTAGTGCCCCCTAGTGGTCTATGTATATGAAACTCTGCGTATATCTTGGACACTTATCTGAACATATCCTGTAAGCTATGTGACGATTGGCCCTATGGTTGCTGATTTGTGTTCATTTATGTCCAGAGCCACGCCCCTTTCGAAGTTCATTGGTCAATAACTTGAAAAGTAATTAAGATATTGACATGTTTTATTCAACTATTAATAAGCTTGATCCAATGATGATTCACTTAAAATTTGGTGGCAATCGGAGCTATGTTGTAGAAAAATATGTCAATAATGTTTTTTTCTAAATATTCAATATGGCGGAATATTTCACAACTGTGGTTCAACATTGTTATAAAACATATCCTGCAAGTTTTGTAACAATTGGACAAACATTTTATAATCTATAGCTTAATTTGTGTCATTCCACGTGTAGTTATTATACATTTAAAGTGCCTCCAATTGGTCAATTTGATTTAAACTTGCAGGGCATGGTTCAGTTACTTATCTGAACATATCCTGTGAGTTTTGTGATGATTGGCCCTACGGTTGCTCATTTGTGTTCATTAATGTCCATAGCCACACCCCTTTCAAAGTTCATTGGTCAATAACTTAAAAAAAGTAATTGAGATATCAACATGGTTTATTCAATTTTTAATACACTTGGCCCAATAATGATTCACTGAAATTTTGGTGGCAATCAAAAAATCAAATTTTTTTGTAGGTGGACCTTAATGGTCCTTGAGGCTTTTTTGTAGAGCACACTGAGTCGCACCTGTGTGAGAAATTTCAAGTCAATCGGACTAACGGTGTGAGGGGCGTGGCCTTTCAAAATTTACATTTTGAAGCCTTAATTACAGCGCCACCATGTGGCCGATTGGGTTCATATTTCTATGGAAGCACATGCACACCATTTCCAGTTATTCCCCCAAGTTTCATGTTTCTAGCTCCTTCCATCTTACGGGAATTCGTGGTTGAACCCTAATTAGAAATATAAAATGAAAAACAAAAATAACCACAACATAAAAATATCACGTATCAGATTTAAACTGTATACAAAACAACAATTAAAACGGTGTAGTTGTCTTTTTAAGGACAATTACAATTAACCTATTTGAAGATAGAATATCCTCTGTTTTTTCACAAGCTGGGTTGAAATCTTGAGACAAGCCTTGAGCTGTCAGGGTTATGCGTCTCATCACTACCCTGTTCCCCTTTGTTACTAGTCTGTCGTTATCCTCACTGTGACTATGAAAGATGTATGATTACTCTTTTTAAGATATCTACGTACGACATGCATGCATGGTGTGTAATTTATCTAAGACTTGATGTGATGTTTGCATTTGTCAGCCTAAGGAAAGCAACATATATACTCCTATGTGATATAGAGCTTTATTAATTTACGTGCCTAAGTGAAGCCGCTCAGATACTCCTGTATATATTGCAAGAACGACTTGGTTAATTAAAACCTTGTGCAATCTATCCTGCGTGTGGTTCCTGCCCTACATCATGACACATTAACTGAAACAAGATACCAAAGTATATCAGAATTTGATTCGTAAATTTAAATATTATTATATTGATTAGCGTAAATATTACAACAGCAAAATAGAATTCCTGAAATTCAATTATGACTTTTGGTTTTGGTGTCACACCCCAAGATTTTCATTGGCATTCTGGCCACCCTTATAAAAAAATTCTGTTGCAGGGGGTTTGGTTTGTTTGTTCCACAGAGTCAATGATACTTTACAGTGGACACTGTGCTACTAGTGATGTGACACATTTTTTTCCTTTCCACCACCTGGTTTATTAAAGTCCAAGGATGTGCTTGTTTATGAGTGGTCTGACTTCGGTTTGATTTATACTATACAGTAAACTCAAAATGTATTGGCATGCAATAAGAAATTTAGAAAGTGAGGTGCAAAATAAACAACACAAACAATGTGTTATATTATGGGGTCAAACATATGGGTAAGCCTTATGCTTTCATTATAACACAATAAATTACAGTCGTATGCGAAAGTTTAGGCACCCCTGACAATTTCCAGTATTTTACATTTGTAAATAATTGGATGTTTGGATCAGCCATTTAATTTCGATCTATCAAATAACTGAAGGACACAGTATTATTTCAGTAGTGACATTAGGTTTATTGGATGAACAGAAAATGTGCAATATGCATCAAAATTAGACAGGTGCATACATTTGGGCACCCCAACAGAAATATCACATCAGCACTTAGTTGAGCCTCCTTCAGCAGAAATAACAGCCTCTAGATGCCTCCTATAGCCTGAAATTAGTCTCTGGATTCTGGAGGAAGGAATTTTGGACCATTCCTCCTTGCAAAACATCTACAGTTTAGTTAGGTTTGATGGTTGCCAAGCATGGATAGCCTGCTTCAAATCACCCCACAGATGAAGCTGGCTTGTCCAAATGTGCGTTTGGATACCTCAAGCGACTCTGTTTGTGGCGTGTGTGCAGAACAGGCTTCTTTTGCATCACTCTCCTATACAGCTTCTCCTTGTGCAAAGTGCGCTGAATTTGTGAGTGACGCACATTGACACAGTCTGCAGCAAGATGATTTTGTAGGTCTTTGGAGGTGGTCTGTGGGCGTTTTTTGACCATTCTCACCATCCTTAGCCTTTGCCACTCCGATATTTTACTTGGCCTGCCACTTCTGGCCTTAACAAGAACTGTGCCTGTGGTCTTCCATTTCCTCAGTATGTTCCTTACAGTGGACACTGACAGCTTAAATCTCTGCAATAGCTTTTTGTAGCCTTCCCCTAAACCAAAATGTTTAACAATCTTTTCAGATCATTTGAGAGTTGTTCTGAGGCCCTTATGTTGCCAATCTTCAGAGGAGAGTCAAAGAGAACAAAAACTTGCAATTGGCCACCTTAAATACCTTTTCTCATGATTGGATGCACCTGTCTATGAGCTCACCAAACTCATTGTAATGTTCTTGTGCAGTGTGTTGAAACTCTGACTAAACACCAAGTTAAACCAGAGGCCAATGAAGACAGAGTCGTAGTAAGGTTGACCATTTACTGTCACACTTCCTCATTAACATGCTGGTGAAAACTGTAAATAAAGGCAATACAAAAATATTCAGTGTCTTGTTTTTGATTAAACATTACATTGTAAGTAGCT
>JACXGM010007109.1:17841-31422 GCA_016801145.1 Umbra pygmaea | reverse complement strand
CGCTGTAGCCTATAAACAGTGGCTGGTTATCACGAAGATGACAGATTTGATGTGTTTACCCCTTTTGCAGCGATTCAGACAGGGTGCCAATCCTCGATTAAATTGCCCTCAGGACTCTTGTAATAGCCAAAATATGACCACATCTCAGGTTTTGTCCTCTTGGATGGCTGAAAAATCTCCCGAGCGCTGTCACTGCCTTTCGCCTTGACTTCTCGTGCAAAAAACAAAGTTGCATGCGCGCACCTGCGTCAGACTGATTCTGTCTGGACAGGATTTACCGTGAGTTTTCAAAATCACGGTAATCAAAGACGGTTTTAATGAAAATTAAATTTTAAACGGTATAACTAACCGTACGGACATTTTATTGTGGTTTACCGTGAAACCGGTAATCGTCCCATCCCTAATTGATATACACTATATGGCCAAAAGTATGTGGACACCTGACCATCACACCTATATTAGCTTGTTGGACATCCCATTTCAAGACCATGAGCGTTAATGCGGACTGGGCACTCTTTTTGCGGTTAAAACAGCCAGCACTGTTCTGGGAAGGCTTTACACCAGATTTTGTATTGTGTCTGTGGGAATTTGCCCATTCAATTAAAAAAGCATTTGTGATGTCAGGCACTGATGTTTGATAAGAACGCCTGGCTCACAATCTGCATTTATATTTATCCCAAAGGTGTTCAATTGGGTTGAGGACTCATAGAACCTTTGTCTTTATGGAACCTGCTTTGTGTACAGGTGCACAGTCATGCTGGAACAGGAAAGGGCTTTTCTGACATTGTCAAAAATGTGTTTGTATCCTGTAGCATTAAGATGACCCTGCAGTGGGAATAAGGGGCCTAGCTCAAACATAACAAACAAACAAAACAAAACAGCCCTAGATCATTATCCTACTTCCAGGAAACTTTATACTAGGCACTGTGCATTCCGGTAGGGAGCGTTCTCCTGGCATCTGCCTGATTCATCCATCAGACTACCAGATAGTGAAGGAAGATTCTTCACACCAGAGAACACGTTTCTACTGCTCCAGAGTCCAGTGTTGGTGTGCGTTATACTGACGTGTGGCAAAGGTGGGAACCTAGGACAGTGCTACATTTACATTCCCTGAACTGTTCAGTATGACCCATTGTGCTGCCAGTGTTGGTCTATGGAGAATGAATGGCTATGGGCTGGAGTTTATGCACCTGTGAGCCATGGGTGTGGCTGAAACATCTGAACTCAATATGTAGTAGGGGTGTCCACACACGTTTGGCCATATAGTGTACTTCACTACTTTAGAGTCCTACAGTATAGCTTAAGTGTTGCGCACTAGCTGATAAGGGGGCCCTTTGCACTGCCTAAGAGTTCTTCTTAATAAGGATCCTGCCAGTGGCTTTGGGTATATTCAATTTCAGTTTGTGAATAAATTGATTGGATTTCAGTTTATCACTGTGTTGGATACATTGCGGTAGGTTTGCTCTGAACCACGGATCACGGGCTCTGGCAGAATCATTATTTGTGGT
The DNA here is from genome assembly GCA_016801145.1 of Umbra pygmaea. Classification (NCBI taxonomy): domain Eukaryota; kingdom Metazoa; phylum Chordata; class Actinopteri; order Esociformes; family Umbridae; genus Umbra; species Umbra pygmaea. The sequence goes on along the minus strand of JACXGM010007109.1, from coordinate 29,914 downwards.
TATATCAAGAGCCCTGATGGCAGTCTGTAGAAATGTAATTTCAAGCAGCAATTCTCACTCCCCTATCTGTTTTTTTTCTTGTCAAGGTCTCTAGCTAAACTGTGTGAGGTTATTCAGTTCAGTTCATTCATTTCAACTGAAGGACAAGGCCATATCTTGGTCTGGACTGCATATTTTAAAGCCACACATGTTATGTGGAGATCAGATGGAGTACCTCCTTGGTTATTTGGCAGAAGGCTGAGAATGAGACTCACATAGGAGTGTGGGAGGGCAGACAGCCCTGTCATTGTAGCGCCTAGTGATACTAACAGAAGCCAAGGTTAGCTGAGTGAACGGTTGAGTCACCGTTAGCAATACGATAGTGATACGTTCTTCACAGCTATGTTACAGAATGACTAGGTACTTCTGAAAGACTCTATGCTGAGATGTAGCAGATAGAAAGACAAACAAAAAATAGTATTCCTAATGTCACTGATACATTTCTATGTGTTAATGTGTTTCTTTTTTGCTAACTACTGGTTATGGGCCAGGCCTAGAGCAAGGCCTCTCCTACTGCATGTGTGCTGGATCTCTCAAGCTGTGAAGGCGATGCTAACAATGCCATTTAAAGTGACTCAGCAGGTTGAGACTATTTTCCTGGAATCAAACTAGAGGAAAATAACCCCATTGTTTCCCAGAAATACATGTCCCAAATGCCACCCTCTTCCCTATATACTCTAGTTGGCGGCTACATTGAAAGCACTGTTTACAGAATAGGCTGTCATTTGAGACACATTTCGTTTTAATTGAAAACAGCCTATTCTGTACATTAGGATCTACAATGTATAGCTAAGTGGTTAACAAGTTTGTTTTTTACTCATTGCTTGGCAATTTGATGAGAAAAAAGACAACACTTAATAAAAAGGAAGAAAAAAAACACCTGGGAATGGATGTTATGTACACACTCATTTAAGCGCGATTAGCCTGTTTGATAGCTAAACGTTCTAGATAGAGGTCAGTGGTTTACACAGTGTGTGTGGTCCAGCATGTGAACACATGATAGCTAAAGAACTCATGAATAGGTGAGTCCATTGAGTGCCATTCTCCTGTCATTGCAGGGTATGGCCTGCGTGGGGCGCACTAAGGAATGTACCATTGTTCCCTCCAACCACTATGGGCCTGTTCCTGGTATTCCTGTGGGAACTACATGGAAGTTTCGTGTTCAGGTAAGCCAGTAAACAAGTGCCTCTCTCCCTAGTCTTTGCTTCCTACTGTCCTGTCATTACAATGATAAAAATCCCCCCCACAAAAAATGTATAAATATATATATTCAGTGTGCTCCAAAAGTACTGGCACCCCTGACTGGCAATGCACAAACAATACTTTAAAAACATAAACAATATAATTAGAAAAATACTGTACTTTATTGAAGCTACATTGTGTATTTTTTAGAGTTGATTCTTAGCAAAGACCCCCTTGTTCTTTCAGAAATATGTGCTTATTCATGTGCAATTACTTCCACTATCTAATCAAAGTATTCTCGTAAGCGTAGAAACTTCAAATCAGAATACACACGAGGAAGTCGCTCGAATTGCGGCAGCCATGTTACGCCTCCATCTTTAAAACACATTAGCCAAAGAGGGACATACCTGGAAATTCAAGCTCTGCCTTTCGCGTTTTTACACTCAGTGGCACCGTGACAAATGCCAGGGGGAGATTACTCACGACTGCCGGCAGATTTGAAAGCCTGTTGAAGATGGAGGATCACACCTATTCTCCTGGCCCTAGCTATACAGTTGGCAAGAACTGTTCGCCTGGCAACACTATATTATGCCGGTAACACAAACTCGGATTTTCCGTTTCTAAATAATAGCCCTCATTATTCATTACAATAATCATTGTTAATGCATAGCATAGGTAGTGTCCATGTTCATGTGTTGCTAAAATATGTCTTATGTTGGATAAAACAGACTATAGAGAATGTTTTTCAAATGTAAGCATGTTTTTACATGAGATACTGACGATATATTCAATTAAATTGTGTGTACAACATATATTTTACTGTTTTTAATAAAACATGTTAAATTATTATTTCACTATCACATGCTCTTATTGTTTCTTTACACACAATACAATAGCATTTGGTTACAATTCACTAGCTGTATAATGAATTAACAATGATTATTGCAATTAATTAAAACAAGCACTGTTGTTTTGAAAAAAGTATCTGAGTTTGCGTTCCTGGCATAATAGCGGGAGGGGCTAGAAAGTAACATTCAGCTGGTTGTCATATGCAATTTCACCGCTAGATGGGAGCAATTCTTTCACAATTTAGCTTAAATGTTGCAATAGAACCAACTAAAATCATAAAATTATTTAACACAAAAGACATTTCACCAAAATTATGGTTCCATTATTATTGGCACTCGGTTTTCAGTACTTAGTGCACCACCTCTGGCAAGGTTAACAGCATGGAGCCTCTTCCTGTAATGTTTGACAAGGTTCAGGAACACATTTGGAGGCATTTTGGACCATTCCTTTATGCAGATCCTTTCAAGATCATTCACATTCATGGGGTTGCACTTATCAACTGCCTTCTTTAACTCGGCCCATAGGTTTTCGATTGGATTGAGTTCTGGTGGCCATAGCAGAACATTGATTTTGTTGTGACAGAACCATTTCTGTGTGGATCCTGAGGTATGTTTTGGGTCATTATTCCATCAATCTTGACTAGTGCCTCTGGACTTCTGGAATTAAAACAGCCCCAAAAGATCACTTACCCACCACCATATTTCACTATGGGTATGAGGTGCCTCTCCTTGTGTGCATCTCTGTTTCAACGTCAAACATGCCAATGCTGTATTTGACCAAAATGTTCAATTTTGATCTCATCTGTCCAGTGAATTTATATGACCTTTGGCAAACTCAAAGCTTAACGTCTGTGTCTTGGGGTCAGTAAGGTCTTTCTTCTGGCAAACCTTCCAAAGAGGCCAAATTTTTGTGACTTATTCCTCTACATTATTCTCAAGTATCTGCTGATATTGAGTGGAATCCATGCAACCCTCAACTTTATCAATATTCCCAGTACCGGCACTGGCCACACAGCCCCACAGCATGATGGAACTTCCACACAATTTTACTGTGGGTAGCAAGTGTTTGTCTTGGAATGCTGTGTTCTTTTGCCGCCATGCATAACAACCCTGGTTATGACCAAATATTTCCATCTTTGTTTCATCAGTCCACAGCACCTTCTTCCAAAATGAGACTGGGTTGTCCAAATATGCGTTTGCATACCTCAAGCAACTCTGTTTGTGGCGTGTGTGCAGAAAAGGCTTCTGTTGCATCAATCTCCCATACAGCTTGTCCTTATGGAAAGTGCGCAGAACTACTGAATGCTGCACAGTAACACCATCTGCAGCAAGACTATGTTGTAGGTCTGTGGAGGTGGTCTGTGGGCTGTTTTTGACCGCTCTCACCATCTTTCGCCTTTGCCTCCAATATTTTACTTGGCCTGCCACTTCTGGCCTTAACAAGAACTGTGCATGTGGTCTTCCATTTCCTCACTATGTTCCTCACAGTGGAAACTGACAGCTTAAATCTTTGCAATAGCTTTTTGTAGCCTTACCCTAAACCATAATGTTGAACAATCTTTGTTTTCAGCTAATTTGAGAGTTGTTTTGAGGCCCCCATGTAGCCACTCTTCAGAGAGTCAAAGATAACAACAACTTGCAATTGGCCACCTTACATACATTTTCTCATGATTGGATGCACCTGTCTATAAAGTTCAAGGCTCAATGAGCTCACCAAACCAAATGTGTGTTCCAATTAATCAGTGCTAGGTAGTTACAGGTATTCAAATCAACAAAATGACAAGGGTGCCCAAATATATGCACCGGTCTAATTTCATTTTGATGCATATTGCACATTTTCTGTTAATCCAATGAACGTCATTTCCTAACAAATATTACTGTGTCAGTTATTTGATAGATCAAAATGAAATTGCTGACCCAAACACCCAATTATTCATGGAAAATCATGGAAATTGTCAGGGGTGCCAAAATATTTGCATACGATTGTATGTAAATGCGTGCATGCGTGCGTGCATGGGTGCGTGCGTGCGTATACACTCAGTGGGGAGAACAAGTATTTGATACTGATGATATTGCAGGTTTTCCTACTTACAAAGCATGTAGAGGTCTGTAATTTTCATCATAGGTACACTTCAACAGTGGGAGATGGAATCTTAAACAAAAATCCAGAATATCACATTGTATGATTTTTTTTATAATTAATTTGCATTTTATTGCATGACATAAGTATTTGATCACCAGTAAGAATTCCAGCTCTCACAGACCTGTTCGTTTTTCTTTAAGAAGCCCTCCTGTTCTCCACTCATTACCTGTATTAACTGCACCTGTTTTAACTCATTACCTGTATAAAAGACACATGTCCACACACTCAAAAAAACTCCAAACTCTCCACAATGGCCAAGACCAGAGAGCTGTGTAAGGACATCAGGGATAAAATTGTAGACCTGCACAAGGCTGGGATGGGCTACAGGACAATAGGCAGGCATCTTGGTGAGAAGGCAACAACTGTTGGTGCAATTATTAGAAAATGGAAGAAGTTCAAGATGACAGTCAATCTCCATCGGTCTGGGGCTCCATGCAAGATCTCACCTCGTGGGGCATCAATGATCATGAGGAAGGTAAGGGATCAGCTCAGAACTACACGGAAGGACCTGGTCAATGACCTGAAAAGAGCTGGGACCACAGTCTCGATGAAAACCATTAGTAACACACTACGCCGTCATGGATTTAAATCCTGCAGCGCACGCAAGGTCCCCCTGCTCAAGCCTGCCATGTCCCATCTGAAGTTTGCCAATGACCATCTGGATGTTCCAGAGGAGGAATGGGAGAAGGTCATGTGGTCTGATGAGACAAAAGTAGAGCTTTATGGTATAAACTCCACTCGCTGTGTTTGGAGGAACCCCAAGAACACCATCCCAACCGTGAAGCATGGAGGTGGAAACAATTCTTTGGGGATGGTTTTCTGCAAAGGGGACAGGACGACTGCACCGTATTGAGTAGAGGAGGGATGGGGCCATGTATTGCGAGATCTTGGCCAACAACCTCCTTCCCTCAGTAAGGGCATTGAAGATGGGTCGTGGCTGGGTCTTCCAGCATGACAAGGACCCAAAACACACAGCCAGGCATCTCAAGGTCCTGGAGTGGCCTAGCCAGTCTCCAGACCTGAAACCAATAAAAAAGAGAGCTGAAAGTCCATATTGCCCATCGACAGCCCCAAAATCTGAAGGATCTGGAGAAGGTCTGTATGGAGGAGTCTGTATGGAGGAGTTTTCACTTAGGGATGTACTCACTTTTGTTGCCAGCAATATAGACCTTAATGGCTGTGTGTTGAGTTATTTTAAGGGTAGAGCAAATTTACACTGTTATACAAGCTGTACACTTACTACTTTACATTGTAGCAAAGTGTCATTTCTTTAGTGTTTTCACATGAACAGTTAATCATATATTTACAAAAATGTGAGGGGTGTACTCACTTTTGTGAGATACTGTATATGTTTACATACATATGTACTACTGGTGAAATGTTTTAGAACACACAGGAATTTACATGTGTTTTGATAGAAATTGATACATTCATCACCAACGTGGCACTAAATTGATTAGAAATCATTATCAAAACATGATTATTATTGAGATGTTTCATTATGAGAACACTGAATGAATGAGTGCTGAAGGTTTAATCACAGAATAACACCAAGTCAGTAAAACTTCAGGGATATCCATCTGTCCAGTTAGGAAGCATAAGTGATTGTAAATCAATGTCATCAGTTGAGGTGCAAATGAAAGTGACAACAGGTGCACTGGAGAGGCAACAGCAAGACAACCACCAAAAAGGGAATGGTTTTGCATGTGGTGGCCACAGACAATTGATTGCTCCTTATCCTTCCTAGCTGATTCTTTGTTAGTTTTGTGTTTTGCTAGTGTCCTTGCACTACGGGTAGCATGAGCCTGTACCTGCAGCCCATTCAGATTGCACAGGTAGTCCAGCTACTCCAGGATGACACATCCATTTGTGCCATTGAAAGAGGTTTGCTGTGTCTCAGTACAGTCTCAAGAGCAGGGAAGAGATACCTGGAGACGGGCTGTTACACAAGGAGACCTGGACAGGGCCATTAAAGGGCGTCTACCCAACAGCAGGACGGGTATCTGCTCCTTTGTGTGAAAATGAATGGGAGAAGCACTGCCAGAGCCCTATAAAAATGACCTCCAGCTGGCTACTGGTGTGCAAGTTTTTGACTGAACTTTTAGAAACAGACTCTGGAAACAAAGTCTGGAAATGCTCTGGTGAACGCTATGCTGGTTTCAACATTATCTAGAATGACTGGTTTGGTGGTGGGTCAGTGATGGTCTGGGGAGACAGATTCTTGGATGGACGCACAGATCTCCACGCTCTAGCCAACAGTACCCTGACTGCTGTTAGGTACTGGGATGATTTCCTCTGACCCATCATCAGATCTCACGCTGGTGCAGTGGGCCCTGGGTTCCTCTTGAACCCAGTTCCTGGATGATGAAGGCATTGATGTCATTGATTGGCCCTCATGTTCTCCAGACCTCAATCCAGTTGAGAACCTCTGGGAAATTATGTATTGGTGCATCCAATGTCACCAGGTAGAACCACAGACTGTCCAGGAGTTTTCTGAGACAGGTCTGGGAGGAGGTCCCTCAGGACACCATCTGCCATCTCATCAGCAGGCCTAGACTTTGTTTGGAGTGCCTACAGGCAAATGGGGCCCATACACACTACTGAGTCACATTATGAGTTGTTGTGATGAAATTCAAGCAAGCTGGAACAGCCTGAATGAGTTTGAATCCAGCCCCCAATCGGTTGCTGATTTTGGATTCCATTGACCGTTGTTAAGTCATTTTGTTCTCAACAAATAACACAATGTACAGTAAAGATTTTGATCTTTAATCTATTTCGTTCATTGAGACCTGATGTGTGATTTAAGTGTTTGCTTAATCTTTTTGAACTGTGTACTTTAATCATTTGAATGCCACCTTGGTGATTTTCGACCGAAACATGAAAATCCCTGGGTGTTCTAAAACATTGGACCAGTATTGTATATTTCGATATAAGATATTGTTTCTTTAGTACCTGCACACCTTCCCCTCGTTCTCTGACATTCTTGCATGCACTTGCTCCCATAATCTCATATTTCTCATTCCTACTTTCCACCGCTCTGGTTCATTCCAGTATGCGGTTCAGTCTTTGTCTCATCTACATTCTCCCTTTTCCAAGGTAAGCGAGGCGGGAGTACACAGGCCCCATGTGGGAGGCATCCACGGCCGCAGTAACGACGGCTCATATTCGCTGGTGTTGGCCGGCGGCTTCGAGGATGAAGTGGTGGGTGTGTTTTATTCTTCTTTTTTTCTTTCTTTAATGCCAGCCGTTAAGGAGTCTAGGTGTGTGGGAGCGAAGGAGAGAGGAGTGGGGAGATCTCTTGCTTTCCTTCTGTTTCGCCTCCTCGTTCTCTCTTTCCTACTCTGACAGGCCCTCTTTGATGTCCCATGCTGTTTGTTCTGGCTCTGTCTTCCCTTTTAGCCTGGTAGACTGGAGAATAGGATCAGATGTGTGTCTGTATCGCTCATCCTCCCACTTCCTTCTCCGGCTGTCCCTCTATCGTGTTTGACATTCTGAAAGGAAGAACCGTCTGCAGCCTTGCTCTGGGAGTGCATTTAAACCACTAGGATCAATGTTTAACTAAGACTAGTCAGGAGGATGGGGGCTGTCGGTGGAAGTTTCAGTATGTTTTGACTGGATTTCAAATGAAAAGTATGTCGATTTACGCTTTGCCTGAGCCTGTAATGTACAAGTTTTCAATCTACTGGCCCATTGTGGTATTTTATTTACCTGAGTATGTAGCTGTAATTTGTGTGTGTCTTGTTTATTCTTTGACCTCCCTCTGACCCTTTAGGACAGGGGAGATGAATTTACATACACGGGCAGTGGAGGTCGTGATCTTTCAGGGAACAAGCGCATTGGGGAGCATTCTTTTGACCAGACCCTGACCCACTATAACAGGTACAGTAAACAAACAAACAAACAAACATAAACCGATAGACCACCTGTGCTGTTTCCCTCTCCCTGGACACAAATGAGATTGTGGGCCTGTAATGTACAGCTTTACTCAAAACAGTGAAAAGCTGATGGAAGCTACATGTTCATTCATCCTCAACATTTAAAGTAGCTGTCACTACTAAAAACAATGGCAAGAATTTGAAATACACTGCTCAAAACAATGGAGGGAACTCTCAAATCACACATTGATTCTCAATGGGCAAAACGTATATAAAAAATCCATATGTTTACTGTACATTGTGTAATTTATCAAATCCATTCCCTTTTTGGGGGTTGTATTGCTGTCGCCTCTCCAGTGCACCTGTTGTCACTTTCAAATGCAACAGCAGATGACATTGATATACAATCGCTTATGATTCCTAACTGGACAGATTGATATCCCTGAAGTTTAATTATCTTGGTGTTATAATGTGTTGATTGTGTTTTTCTTTGATTTTTTTTAGCATTGTATATTCACATATCAATGCAAATCCTGTCCATTTGTCTTGGATTTAACTGTAAATCACTGTGCTGGGCTAGAACGAAAGGCGCACAGCCCATGTTAATCTCCAGGACAGGGGTTTAAGGAATACTGGCTTAATTAAACTTGTGTGGTGTGATGGTCTTTTGCAATAGTAATTGGTATAATTAAAAAGCTATAACTCCCTATGTCACATGATCCTTTGACCCTTGACCTCTTAAGAGCACTAGCGCTGAACTGCGATGCCCCCCTGAACGACAAAGACGGGGCAGAGTCCAGAAACTGGCGTGCGGGGAAGCCAGTGAGGGTGGTGCGGAGCTCCAAAGGCCGACGTATCAGCAAATATGCCCCAGAGGAGGGCAACCGCTATGACGGCATTTACAAGGTATATGATCTAGAGCACTAAATCCCAGTAGGGCACACTGCATATGCAATATCCAGTACTTTTTTCCACAGTAGTGTACAGTATATACATTTTACATGACATACCGTACATATTTTAGTGTTGTCAATGGAACAAAGTTGGTGTATGTGATTTGTATAGTCACTAGTCACACTAATAACAGCTGTTTGGCTGCAAAGCCTTTTGACGAACCTTCACATCAAAAGTCATTAGGTATTGGTATACTATGCAGGGTTAATTCTCTGTGTGAGGTGTTTTGCAAAATTCTCCATGTGGTTTCATGGCAATCAAGACAATCAAGAATCCCTGTCTGATTGTTTACAGGGAAAATAATAGGCTACAATCAAATTTTGGTACTATTCATGTATGGCTGGAAACTGCTGATCGCTCCTTGATGATCTTGGTATTTTCTTTGATCGGTGGATGGGTAATTTTAAGCGTGTGTGCATGCATGTCTCTCTCAGGTGGTTAAGTACTGGCCGGAGATAGGAAAGTGTGGTTTCCTGGTATGGAGGTACCTGCTACGACGGGATGACCTGGAACCTGCTCCCTGGACACCTGAGGGGATGGAGCGCATCCAGAAACTGGGTCTGACTGTGCAGGTGAAGCATTATTTTGTGGTTTTTATAGGATATTTTGACAAAATTAGAAACAACGTTATAGACCTGCATTTTATGATTTTTCTAAGACAGGTTTTACAATAGGTAAATATTGACCATGCCTACTTATCCTGGCTGTTCTTTTTAAATGAAACATACTAAAATTGACTGCCAGATCTGAAAATATCATCTGTGCTTTCATCTGACTTACCTCAGATCACTGTCATTCTACATTTGAAGGATTTTGAGATTGATGTACGATATGACAAAAACATTGTGTACGGTTAAATATACAGTAGATTCCAAAATTACTGGCACCCCTGACTGGCATTGCAAACAATACTTTAAAAACTTAAACAATATAATTATAGAGAGAAACTCCAAAAAAATAACTTTGACTTCACGGGACAGGTATAATAATGAGACCAGAGACGATATGACGATCAGGTAGTGTATTTTGACGATCATCCTTTTTTCTTTCTGTTCCCAGCTGCCTCTTTATACACTGCAAAAAATGACTCTACAAAAATAAGTAAAATAACTATGAATACAATGTATTTCTTGTTTGTAATAAGTAAAAAAAATCTGCCAATGGAACAAGACAAATTACACAGATTTTCAGGGCATGTTTACTAAAACAAGTGTTGTTATCTAATACAAATATAGCTTGTTAAGTAAATATGTCTCATTTTAAGGATGGTTAGGTTTTTTTGACCTGAATACAAGATAAATATACTTTTTTGTCAATAAAACAAGATTTTTAAGACAGGATTTTTTGCAGTGTAGCAAACAATATACATATACCGTTATACTCCCTGAAATAAAAGTTGGCCGGGCAGTGGGCCTTTCCAAACAATGAAAACGCAATGGTCAGTAGTATAAGAAAACACACTACGTAATAGAGCTGGGACAAGGCATTAGCATAATCCACATCATCGATTGCGTAAATACGTTGATTAGCCAAAGATACCGTCGACTTGCCATATTATTATTCTGGAATGATGTCAAAATCTCACCCAAGGACTTCAAATGATGGGAGTATTTCAAACAAAGTCCCAACAATCTAGTGGTATGTAATATATCAATCACAAATGCCTTTTTATAGCAGTACAACCGAAAAAGGTACAATAGAAAAAGGCCTGATAATCCAAGCCGATACTTCCTCCACATTTAAGAGCATTATGCTGCGCAACACTTTACAGATTAGCCATAGATGGCCATAGTTGTTTTATTAAAGTTCCAGAGAGGGAATAGTAGCCTACTGTACAATGTAGTATATAGATAGGACACAGTTGTATTGCTCAACCATGTAACGATTGGAACAACAATGCCAACAAACTGGTAAATCTGACTCACTTAAATGTTTCAATGGAAATGTAGCTGTATTCCAGCACTATGGATAGACTTTTGCATTGATGATAACGTGTCGACCTCCTCTTTCAGAGACCAGTTTATAAGGCTGTACAACTGTGTTTATTGCTATTTTAAAAAAATAAGAAAAACGATTTATATGGTATAATGCTTCCCTGCAATATCAGGTGCTTTGTTGCTCAAAAAATCACTACCTAAAATGCATAATCATTACCAAAGACGGAGCCACGCGTGCCTGTTATTGAAAAACACTAGAATCACAATTTTCCAATAGAGTTGAAATTGGGAAATACAAAATCACTTTTCTCATTGCTATTTTCATGTAGCCTAATATTTGTAAAATTAAAGGTGCATACGATATTAGAATTATCAAGAAAACACGCACATAAGTACAGGAACAAATTAACTTTGGCCACTGAATGTCTGCATCTTTAACACCGCTCACCTGTCTGTTTTGTCCCAAGTGACAGAGCAAAAAGTCTGCACGTTGTCATGGTAGTCACTGCATACTGTGACGTCGCATGAATTAACAATACACTTTTGGGAAGGAAAGACAAATGTCGGCAGTTTGCAACACTTTTGATCAATAAATTACAGTAATAGTACAGCTATAATTGTGTACCTATTCATAATAAAACAATCAAATACCATAACAGAATATTATATAATTAGGTCATTATCCCTGTTTGGAGAAAGTCACTTAAAGGTACAATATGTAATATCAATCTAAACAATAACAAAATACATACTTTGCATTGAAAGAAAACATCACTATACATATATTATATATATTTCTTAGTTGTGTACTTACATTATCCTAAATGTTTCCACCAACTGTCAAATCCAGAGAAATTTGTAATTTAATTTGAATACACGGGACGTTTCTTTTTGTTGCCTGTCAATGACGTCATATAATATAGTTGCTCTAAGTTCCAGGGAGCCGCCAAACATAACGTGAATAAAGTTATAATATTTTTAACAATACATTACTTTGTCAGTGAACATTTTTTCTGCCGGAGACGCTAGATTGGAAGGTTGTCATTGACGACGATAACAAAACCCATGATCCCACGCAACCTCCCGACGTCATCC
>JACXGM010007109.1:0-17741 GCA_016801145.1 Umbra pygmaea | reverse complement strand
CAGACATTCTCATCTTACACAAAACATCTGCAATGCTTAGTGCAAATGCGAACACAATGCTCTTACATTCGCTTTCACAAACAAGTTTCTTTCATTATAGCTATAGGGAAGGATGTAAACTATTGACATTTGTAATTAATGTTACACATTCTTGATCTGCAATATAAATGATGTTCTTCTGAATATTTAGAAGCATTTACTTTTCTATATTTGTTATTCCTCTTGAAAAAGACTTGAATTACTTGTAGAATTCACTTTATTCCTAAATTCTTTTTTTATTCCTAAATTCAGATTTTTCTTTATAGATATTTATGTATTTATATGAAAACCAGTTAAGACTTGTTGTGCATACTGTTGGTTTTGAAGATATAATTGAATAAAATATAGAAATATTAATTTTACACATTTTCTGTATTTTAAATGAATTTGTATTATAATTTTATTAACAGTCTAAAGAAAAACTCTTGATTAATCGATAAATTAGTTGTTAGATTAATTGATCAATCGAAAAATAATCGTTACAAAAAATAATCGTTAGTTGCAGCTCTACTACATAACTCCTCACCAGTCAGTATTTCCTCAGAACTTATCCCTATATTCCAGGCTCGTAAAGCTACCTGGGGTGTTACAGGTCCCCCAGACACCTGTACCTATCACTGCAGAAGCAGACTGTTGGCTTCTTGAACTTTCTTTCCTTCGGTCTCCCGATGAAAGTATTCCTTTTTGAAAGCCTGCGAACTCTCCACTACACTTCACTCTCCTCTTTCCGCCTCGGATTCTTGCCACTCTTTTCCGCGGGCTTGATTCAGGAGACCTTTTTAATGGAACCAAACACACTTTGGTAATTAACCCAGCTGTACATAATTAGGGTTACCTGTTCTACCATGGTCCCAGCGGATGTCGTCGTAGGCCCGTTGTGAACCTATCCCATCCCTGAACTGCCACACAACATATGAGGAAGACTGTACTTTATGAATGTTGCAATGGTACCAACCACAACAAACAATTATTTAACATAAAATAAATATAATATAATTATTGGCACTCCTTATTCAGTATTTAGTGCAACCACCTCTGGTGCCTCTGTCTTTACGCCAAACATGCCGATGCTGTATCTGACTAAATCATTACATTTTGGTCTCATCTGACCAGAGCACCTTCTTCCAGTCATTATTTAAATGTTTGGCAAACTCCAAGCTCTTTTTCTGGCAACCCTTCTAAAGAGGCCGTGGTTGTGGAGGTGGTGTCTGATGGTGCTTTTTGAAACCTGGTGACCCCAAAATGCCTGCAATTCTTTCAGTGATTTTTAGGGATTATGTTGCTTCTCTCACCATCCTTCTTCCTATCCAGGGGGGCAAAATGCATTTGCATCCTCTACCAGTGAGGTTGTTAACTGTTCCATATCTTTTTAATTTTGTAATAATTGCCCTGACAGGGCTCAGTAGTATATTCAATCATTTGTGGATCTTGTAGCCATTACCAGATTCATGATAGATTAACTTAAATAAGTGGAATTGAATTCATGGTTTAATTTTGGTAGATGTTATTTACAATAATATTTAAGGGTGCCATTGATTGTGAAACCTTGATTTGGAGGACATAGATTTTTTTAATTTAATCAATAAATGATTTTGGTTGGTTCCACTGACATTAATAAACTACAGTATTTCTCACATGTTGGTATTTAGAGTTTCTCTCTAATTATATTGTTTATAATATTTATCTATTGTTTGTGCATTGCCAGTAAGAATGCATAAAAAGTTGTTCCATAGAGCAGTATTTGACACACTGTACTAAAATCCCTGAATAGTCTGATATTTGTTTTATTTTTAAACAACATGCGCTTAAGACTTTTTTGTGCTATTCGTAAACCCAATGTAGTTCAAATAAGCAGGAGGCAAGCCAACCATGGGACACAGCTGAAGTTGTTTTGCCTTTACAGTATCCTCCAGGCTACGTGGAGGCCATGGCCAATAGGACAAAGAAGGAGGCCAACGCTAGAGCTCGCCCAGGGTCTACCAGGAGCAAGAAGCAGCCGGGGCCGGGCCGACCGCGACTACACCATCCTGAGAAAAAGCTGAAGGATGAAGAGGAGGGGGAGAAGGAGAAGGAGAAGCCTATGGAGGTGACAGAAGAACAGCCCCAGAGCAACGGAAGTCAGAAGACACCTAAGGACAAGGAGACAGGTACCTCGTGAGATGGTCAGGGATGTGAGTCAGGGAGAGATTGGATACCTTCCTTTCTGTCTTGTTTTTCGTAGAACCTATGGGATGTTTGTGTCCGATAAACATTTTTGGAAGACAGCTATTGCAGATTACAGATACACCGATCAGCCATAACATTATGCATTATGCATATGGGGCTGCTGTTTTGGTGGCAGAAGGGGGACCTACACAATATTAGGTCATAATGTTATGGCTGATCTGTGTATTGACATGGAGCCAATTGTCTGCAACATATTTATGCTCAAAGTTTTTATTTCTCAACGAACTATTAAAATTAACATAAAAAGCATTGTATGTTTTACATTTTAACCACAATAAAGCAGTAATACCATAGTAATAGTGAATACAAAACCCTTCTTAATTTCCAAGTTTTATCTAAACCAGGGCTCTCAAGTTTTGAAGACAGGCAAGAGTGACATTCCCCCGTCAGGGAGTCAAAGGGGGGGGCAGGGTTAGATGGGTCGCGAGAATTGGGTCCCGGGAATGGGGGTGTTTCATTAATAATAATTATTAGTCTTTTGGTTGTTGTTATTAATAATTGCTCAGACTTGCAGAAGAATTTCCACATTTGAAACAGTTCGGCTCAAGCCTAGCCATTTTCAGGCTCATGATTGAGGACAATGTCCCGTCCAGAGACAAGCTGTTTTGTGTTGAGGTTTTGTTCAAACCAACCATCGAAAATACCCTCTCGGCATCAGCATTAAAATTTGGAAGCACTAAAAACAAGGCTGCGATCTTTGATAGCCTCCGAAATTGGTTGAATAAAGTAGGGCTGCACAATTAATACATTTTTTATCATGATCACGATTTTGACTTCCCACAATCAAATTAGAACAGCGGTATAACAGGGGTGGGCTATTATTTTTGCTTGAGGGCCACATTGAGCTTTTGAAACCAAATGAAGGGCCGCATTTTATAGCAATGCATGAAAAATGGAAATGTTATTTCATTAAATTAACCCCGCCCCCTACACAGTTAGGTGCGTATCCTACAGAAAATAAATGTTTTGTTTTGTAAAACCTTGTTTGAATGTAATGTTTTTAGTTTACCAAAATATAGTCAGTGAAAAGTACCCAACTTTAAGACGCGATATCTACGGCTTGTCATTAATCCACATGGACAAATCACTTCTCAATATTTGCATTGGCAATATTTTATAAGCGGAACCCCCTCTTTCCAACCATATTGGTACCATGCTGGTATTGTGCAGGATGATGTCCTACATCATTTCAGAGTTGCTATTTTGTTGTTTTCACATCCTACTTCCTGTCTGTAATGTGTTTAGTAAAAAAGGCAAAAGTAAAAAAAACATGACCGACTTAGAGGCGCGATAGCTGTCGGCTCTGATAAACCCACATGGATGAGCCAACACTTATTCTTTTCGGCTTATCTTCGTCTTTCCAACGGTACCAAGCTTTAGTTGCTAGCATATACGTTTTGCGAGATAATTGCAATACAATTGCGCTTGACGCTCAAGAGCGTCAGTAGACTGTGGGCCAGATCAAAGTGGGCCAGACCCGGATGGCCGCATCTGGCCCGCGGGCCGTAGTTTGCCCACCCGTACTCTAGAACATCAAGCGCGATCAACTCCTACATGCTAGCAGAGGTGGACATTTACTTGAGTAAAAGTACTTTTCTGAGTAACTCTGAGTTCACAAGTTTTGGGAAGTCCCTAATTAAGACCAAATTGATCAGGTAAAGGGAGTTCATATACAAACAAGTTGTCATTGTTTGTATCAAACAAGTTGTGAATTTGGAGATCATGAATTATTCTGTGCTCAAACTGGTGCTTGGAGCTCCAGTCGTTTCCAGTGGGAATCACGTGAACATTTACAAGATAGGATTGTTTTCATTTAAATCAATTAAATCTTACCCAGATACAATAGTGGTATTTTCTGATTGGCCATTGTGTAGCCCATTTATTTTTTTGTGATTGGCTGAAAAGTGGCAGGCTCGACAATCCAGGGGAGACGCGCTTAATTCCTGCCGGTTCCAAGTAAGAGCGGAGCGGCATATTAAATACATTATTCAAAATAATTTAGGCGTGAGAAATACAATGTGTGGCGGGAGTGTGTGACAAAAGAGTGAAATGAGTGACTGTCACGCTCAATGCGTGACACTTGAGAGCCCTGCTAAACTATGTTTGCTAAAGCACGACAGTCACACTCTGTCAATAAGGGCGTAATCAATAAATCTGTCTCAAAATAAATCTTATATATTCCCATACAGTGCATCCAGAAAGTATTCACAGCGCTTCACTTGTTACACCCTTAATCTAAAATGGATTAAATTCATTATTTCACTCAACATTCTACAAACAATATCCCATAATGACAATGTGATAAAAGTGTGTTTGAAATCTTAGCAAATGTATTAAAAATAAAAATGAAAAAAGCAAATGTATATAAGTATTCACAGCCTTTGCCATGAACTCAAACTTCCACTGATCATCCTTGAGATGTTTCCACAACCTGGTTGGAGTCCATCGGTGGTAAATTCAGTTGATTGGACATGATTTGGAAAGGCACACACCTGTCTATATAAGGTCCCACAGTTAACAGTGCATGTCAAATCACAAACCAAGCCATGTCCAAGGAATGTTCTGTAGATTTCAGAGACAGAAATGTATCGAGGCACAGATCTGGAAAAAAGGTACAGAAAAGATCCAAAAATGCACAGTGGCCTCCATCATCCATAAATGGAAGAAGTGTGGAACCACCAGGACTCTTCTTAGAGCTGGCCGCCCAGCCAAACTGAGCAATCAGGGAAGAAGGGCCTTAGTCAGGAAGGTAACCAAGAACCTGATGGTCACCTTGATGGAGATTTTTTTGTTACATGCAAAAGCACATTCTAAAATGACATATTTATATTGATCAACGTAAGATAACGGTGTGAGCCTATTGACAATGTTAAAGCAAAATCCCTCTGCTATTTCCTAATTGGTAAATTGTTGCACAGTTCACAAAGTTTCAGCAACTATTTAGATGGGACACTGTCCCATCTAAATAGCTTTTTATTATTATTAAAATATCAAGAAATATAATTTTTACAGCTTTTGTAAGTTGGTTTCAAAACAAGAGAGTTAAACTACCGTACTACTAAATATCTGGTCTTACGTTGTAGATGTAACATATACATAAATCTGGGACACCGTTTATTTAGGATAGGTTTCATTACATTAGCATTGCTAAATATATTATATGAGTATAGGTATGAATTTTGCAAAACTAAGGGTATGTTAGGAGTTTTCTATAACATAAGATGTGATTTGAACTTGGTTTGAAACCCTTTAAGCCAACCAAAAATAATATGCATTGCAAAATTTTTAAAGACATTGTAACTCGATGTTCACTTTGGTGCAAGTTCAAGCTGCGCAGCAGAGAAACTACAAATAAGTTAGCTAACTAACAAATTAGCTTTTTAAATGGCTATGTTCAATATAATGCTGGTGTATAGCTAGTCAGCTAATGTTCAGTGCGTGAGAATGTGATGAGTATAGGTATGCTTTCTTGTTGGAGATAAGGAACATTTTAAAATGAAATGCAATTTAATTTGCATTGTGGCAGGTTACTTACCATCAACCATCTTCCACTTTCCCTCACTTTGGAACTTAACCTGAATTGTGTTCAATGAATTGCTTGTACAGCTCCCTCTTCAGGCAACCATAAAAAATGGTTAAATAACCTTTGCAAAAGACCACATGTATTTATTCATTCTAGAATATAATACTGGTACTTAATCAGTGAATAAGATGTATTTACACTATACAAATATACACTCACCGGCCACTTCATTAGGTACATCTGGTCAGCTGCTTGTTAACGCAAGTATCTAATCAGCCAATCACTTGGCATCAAGTAAATGCAGTTAGGCACATAGACAAGGTCAAGATGATCTGTGGAAAAAGTTCAATCCGAGCTTCAGAATGGGGATGAAACGTGATTTAAGTGACTGGTCGTGGCATGGTTGTTGGTGCCTGACAGACAGATGGCAAAGATGCCTTGTTGATGACAGAGTTCAGAGGAGAGTGGCCAGACTGGTTTGAGCTAAAAAGGCAACAGTAACTCAAATAACCATTCGTTACAACCAAGGTATGCAGAAGAGCATCTCTTGAAGCAGGAAACTGAGGCTACAATTTGCACAGGCCCATCAAAATTGGACAATAGAAGATTGGAAAAACATTACCTGGTCTGATGAGTCAAATTTTTTGATGCGATATTCAGATGGTAGATGAACGCATGGATGAAAGCATGGATCCATCCTGCCTTGTAAAAACGTAACAATGTTTCTTGGCACACTTTGGGCCCCCCTAGTACTAATTAAGCCTTGTTTAAAAACCACAGCCTACCTGAGTATTGTTGTTGACCATGTCCATCCCTTTATGACCACAGTGAAACCATCTTCTAATGGCTACTTCCAGCAGGATATCGCATCATATCACAAAGCTCACATCATCTCAAACTGATTTCTTAAACATGACGATGAGTTCAATGTACTCAAATTGCCTCCAATCACCAGATCTCAATCCAAGCAAGCACCTTTGGGATGTAGTAGAATGAGAGATTCGCATCATGGATGTGCAGTTGACAAATCTACAGCAACTGCATGATGCAGCAATATAAAACTGGACCAGAAACTCTGAGCATTGTTTCCAGCACCTTGAATCTATGCCATGAAGAATTAAGGCAATTCTGGCAAAAGGGAGTACAGCCCAGTATTAGCAAGATCTGCAAGATTTTTGGAACAATCTACCAACCAATTATACACATATTTATAATATAATAATATTACAAAAATGCACAACAGCATACCTAATATAACTAATGCAGTTTTAAAGGCAAAAGCCTGGTCAAACCATATTATTTCTTTTTAGATTTTCACTGCTTACTGCTCTTAAAGTATTTGTTTTATAATTAGGAACTTTCAATTTTGTTACTAGTGACAACATCTTCAGTTTACAGATTGTTTTTACATGTGCCTAAGACTTTACCACAGTGCTGAATATACATTCATAGAGTGTCAATGTGTTGGTAAAAGAGGAAAGAAACGTTATCACACAATTCAGAATATAATTTAAATAGATCATTTCATATGCCCCAGCATGTATGAAACTGCTACTAGGTGACATTTCAAATCGATAGGTTGTTGTAGTGGGTGTTTAGACTAAGTTACTAAGATTTGAATTGTAACAATTACTGCTCGTTAAACAAAGTTTGTTTTGGTGTGTGTGTTCTGTCAGAGGTATGTAAGGAGTCGCCGGTGCCCCCAGCCAAGCGTCAGAAGATGGAGGAGGCATTTCACCTGACTGAACAGCAGCAGAGCCTGATTGAGCAGGACCTACCCAACAAAAAGAACTGGGATGAGGCCATGAGCCACCTAAAGGAAGGCCCGGTGGGTATTTCATTCTGTTTTGTATTTTTTTTGTTTTCCCGATATTCCTCCCTTCCCAATTCCCTCTCTAATCCTGCCTTGTCGGCAGCTCTGCAACTCCATGTACAGATCTGTGGGATGACGAGTGGCACACACATTGTGCATCTAACCACATGTCACCCAAGCCGCTGATTCTTTTTTCGCACTGTTCACCCAACACGGAAACCTTTAGTCGGATCATGCACGGGATGATTACATTCACCGACTATACTTACGCGATTTAATTTACAGGCACCCGAACTGAACACAAGGAGTCGCTGGAGAGCAACGTGGCAGGATATTTAATTATATTTATCCTGGGCAGCGCTATGCCACTTTTGTGTTGCCTCGTGAAGTAGGCCTGGGGAATGTCAGAGAATCCATGATCAGGCTTGAACCTATGACCATTATGACATAGACTGTCCTGCAATGCAGCGACTTAGCACCAATACGCCATGCAGACACCCAGGGCCCGTGGGTATTAACCACCAACCCTACCATAGTCACCTCACTCATTCAACTTACTAAAACTAGGGCTCCACCTTGGGCATGAGCACACTTTCTTTTGTTTTCTGCTTGAGCTCCCATTCTAGAACATTTGTTTCAAGAATATTCTGGAGCTTCGTCAAAGACAAACAGTACCGGCACAAACATTTGCAGATGCACACATTTTAGTCAAAGTTAACTCTGACTACAACTAAGTATCAGTATTTTTCAACTTTAGAAAAACGAAAAGAAGCAGACAAGACAATAGGTATACAATGATAACTGCTACACTGTACCTGAACCAGCACAGGGGCCACATAACCACTTACGAAGACTGTTAGAATAGGTCTATTTGCACTTCTGTTGTATGGAGGAAATGAAGCAAGGGATTCATGACTTGCTACTAGTGTGTTTCTATGGTGACAGCTGTATCTTTTAATCCTGGTGTTTCTATGTTTCTCTCTAGAACTTTCTGTGCAAGGTGGAACAGACCTTTATGTGTGTTTGCTGCCAGGAGCTGGCTTACCAACCAATCACCACCATTTGTGCGCACAACGTTTGCAAGGTGTGTATGTGTGTTCATCTGTACATGTGTGTAAACATATTTTAAAATCCAGGCGGGACAGTAAAATCAAAACTCCCTGCAGAAGATACTGAAACCAAAAATATGCCCTTGTGAAAACAAGGATTTAGGGTTTGGTTTCTGGGGTATAAAAGGGTTAGTTGTATGGTTATGGCTTATGGAGAACATAATTTTGAATAGGAAATAATATTTACTATTCTCAAAAGGATGATAAATATAAAAACGCATTTCTTTGCTGAACTACAATTGCTGACAAATATCACTTTGTACAGTAAGCTATCATGACAGAAGATCCTATAATGGATCCTGGAGTAAACAAACAAGGTGCTGATTTGTGACCCGTGGCATTCTCCTTTCCTTGTTCATTTCAGGCCTGTCTCCAGCGGTCATTCCGAGCTGAGGTGTACACTTGCCCTGCCTGTCGCCACGACCTGGGTAAAGACTACGTTATGGTCCTTAACAAAACTCTACAGCTGCTTCTGGACCAGTTCTTTCCTGGCTACAGCAAGGGTCGATGAGGCCACACTCGTACATAGCACATAAATGGATAGACACGCATACACACTACTTGTACGCACATAACACACACCTGCAATTACACAGTTACAAAAATCACATACCCATGACACACATGTGAAAAAACCTACGAATACATTTTCATTGACGCACACAAGCACACTCCATCGCCTAGGCAACAGGGGCTAGCCCCACCTGTTGGACTTGGGCTTGGTCCCCATTTACGTCACCAGCCTGAAATCATCAAGCCCCAGGAGACCCTGAGCACCGTACCCCCTACATCCCGCCAGTGGTTCACTCCTTTGGGCACCAATGGGTTCCCTCCCTCCCTTTCAAGACTTTGACGTACCCAGAACTAACCAGTTAATCACCATCTACCAGTCTGTGTATGAAACAGCCAGAGAGGATGCTAATGTTGACTTTGGCCAGTTAGAGAATATGTTGAGAGTCAGTCTGTACACCCCTTGGATAATCTTCACATTGCTCCATTAGAATTTAAAACAGATTCAATTTGAATTTATTTTTTCATGATTTACATAATCTACATAATCAAAATGCCAGAGCTATTACTTGATGTAAGCTCTCTTGGCAGCCATTACAGCTGTGAAACATTTGGAATACAATTCCCATGTCCATCATTAATTGAAAAAATTGTGTGTAATTTTGGCGATATTGGACATATTGTCCCTGTATTATTCTTGTGTTCAGTAAAAACATAAGAAATAAGAAATAATTTAAAATCACTATATGTCAAATTCAGGGCAAATTACTGGAAAGTTACATATCGCAGCTTTAAAGGTAAGGGCTTTGCGTTGAGGTTTGCTGCAACCAGGATATGAACCCTGGTTACTAAGGTGCAGTTCTGCGAGGGGAGGAAAGTCAGAAAGGTGGTACCTTGTCATGTTGTTCTTTAGCGAATCTATGTGTACAGCCCCAATTCTGAAAAAGTTGGGACAGTATGGAATATGCTGATAAGAACAATGAGGAGTGATTTGTAATTGTACATTCACTTGAATTTAAACAAAAAAAAATCATAATGAGGGTACAAAATGTGAGAGACCACAAACATGAGGACAAAAAATCTTAGAGTTAACCATTTTGCTCCTATAGTGTGTGGTGTGCCATGATGTGAAAAAGACATCACACCACACACAAACAGATTTTCAACCAGAGTCCTGACTGTGAACACGTAACATCTCTAGAGACTTCAGAATAAGCATGAGCAACTTTTCTCCCGTCTATTATGGTAGGTTTTACACAACATGTTGTATAAACATTTGTGCTGATCCTCCATCTCTGCTGTCCAAATCAATTTAACTTTAAGATACGCCTTGACTGCGTTTGTTATTCTTCTGTCTTTTCTCAGCTTTCTTTCTGATTGGATATTATTTCTTTTCATGTGATAATCTTCAGATCGTGTGCGGGTTTGTCCTCGGGGTTACCCCGACACATCAGGATTTCTGATTGTAAATATTCAACGTGTTGAATATTTACGGTTCGCGATCGGGGTGGCTCCGACGTTCTTCTGAGCAGGTTCGGGCACTCTTAACACACCTCACACCAACGGTAAATCTGATAAAAAAATCTGTAGAACCATCAAGATAAGCGGGACATACCTAGGATTGTCAGAAGGTGGAAAATCGGCCCAAAATCAGACTTTAGGTAATTATTTCCAAATTGCACCAAAAATTATGCAACCACTGTGGTTTTAAATAGAACAGAGTTAGCAGTATTTTGTTAGGATTTTTTATTATTTAACGTTCGTTCCTCCAAGTATTTACACAATCACCGATAACTACATTGAAGCTAATGATGCTACCTCCACTCCAGATAGGCTGGGGGCTGCATGAAAACCCCAGACAACGAACTAGTTAGCCAGTTAGCCACTCACCCATTACTGTAACTCGTCTTTCGATAATTATTTCCAAACAATTGCACCAAAAAGTATGCAAACACCCTGGATTTAAATAGAACAGTGTTAGCAGTATTCTGTTTGGCATTTTTATAATTTTATGTCAGTTCCTCCAAGTATTCACACAATCACAAGATGCTACATTGGAGCTAATAAAGGCTAACCCCAGCCAGGTAGATAATGTTAATCAGCTCCTTACCTGTGATCATTTGGTTCTCCATCTGGGCCTGGCTGTTTTTTAAAAACAGTTTGGTCCATTTGAGCGTAAACTCAAATGATCTAACAGACAGATGTAATTTCCTTCTTGGCAGGAGACGGTTGAAAGCAAATACATTTCCTTGTCCCACTCTTAACAAAAAAAATTTGGTCTGTTGCCACTGAGAGCTCCCAGTGGACAGCAGCAAAACAGCGGGTTATGGTTGGATATTAACAATAAATAACACTTGATCAAAGTTGAAATTGTCCAGCTCTTCAGGTATTTCCTCACTTACACTCGCCATTGTTGAAAAAATCCCACTCCAACTCTTCATATAGCTATGTAGCTATTTACGGGATTAATGAAATGCATTATATTTCTGTACAAAGTGCTCAGTTTTAGTATCCAATCAACTTGATTCAGGGGTGTGAAGAGAACCATTGCGGAAATCAACTGATCTCCCCTGTAGTTTCATTCACTTGCCAGTGACGTCAAAAACTTACGGAGGGCAGTTTAGGAAGTTCAGAATACATTGAAAATGTGTTTTTTGTGACTATGATGTTGGAAAAATGATTTTGAGGTGTTTGAGGGCTGGAGTGTCCCTTTAACAAATTGGTGTCTTCCGTGCCCAAAAACTTAAGTGATATTAAAAGAAAAGGTGATCTTACACAGTGGTAAACAGTAAACTGTCCAAACCTTTTTGGTGTGTTGCAGTCATCAGATTTGAAATGAGTGTATATTTTCAAAAACAAATTAAATTCACAGAGTAAAACATTGAGTAATGTGTACAGGGTGAATTTAATTTTCAAATGACTCTTTTTATTAGTTTTTTTAGTTTTCCATACTTGCTCCAACTATTTTTCAAACTCTGCCCCCCGATTGCATCACCGTGGCGCTGACGAAGGCTGCCACACGTAGCACTGCTGTGATGCAATCTGCGTTCGAAACCTGAATTAGGACACAGTTATTGTGTAGCCTCTCTTGTGTGTATCAACTAAAGGCTCCGTGTTAGTATTGCAAGCCAGACGACTACTTCCGCAATCTTCAAATAGCTACAGTAGGCGTGTGGACAACTTCGCATCAAAATTTGGGGAGGGACTGGAAATTAAACAAGCACAGGGAAGTGACGTCACTGCCTTTCTGCTACTGCTTCGTAAAATGCATGAACACTCCATCCATCCATCCATCCATCTTCATCCGCTTATCCGGGATCGGGTCGCAGGGGCAGCAGCTCCAGCAGGGGACCCCAAACGTCCCTTTCCCGAGCAACATTAACCAGCTCCAACTGGGGGATCCTAGGGAGGTGTTCCAGGCACGTCCAGCTGGGAGGGGGCCTCAGGGAAGACCCAGGACTAGGTGGTGAGATTATATCTCCAACCTGGCCTGGGAACGCCTCGGGGCATGAACACTATTTCCGCTAAATGTTTTGCCCTGCCACATGATTGGTTGTAAAATTTGTTAATCTGAAGAGAACACTCGCTGGATCTTGTTTCTCTATTTCTGAATGTGCAAAAAAAACAAGCATTCTTGTGTTGTTACACAAGGTCTGGACCTGTGAGACTACCATGTTGAACGAGGAGTTTAATAACAATCTGATGGCTTGTTGCTAAGTGCTTGGAGGAAATGTGTTCGATCTTTGACCATTGAGTGACTACTGAGTAGGCGCTGACGAGGCAAGGTCAACGGGTAATAGGAATGACCAATTAGAATTGAAGATAAATAATGGTTAAAATATAAACAGTTGCTAAAGGTCAATATATTCGGGCTGGAATCATTGAGACAGCTAAATAAATATATTCAGATTTGAAAGTCAGGACTGAGGCTCAGGAACATTTAAAGACCCATTATAATGTGTATTTGGCATACTTTTTTTGTAATTTGTAGTGTGAGGACTGTGCAAGGGTGTGTACACTAACTAGCGACTTTTTGGTTTTGATGCTAATGCTATGTAACCTCAGAGCCCGTCTACAGAGAGCCTGTTCACTTCCTATTAAGCCCCATTGTACCAACCAGTTCAGAAGCCGGAAGTTTTCCCGAGAGTGGAAGTTCTTCCCATATTAGACATTCTCTGGTAACCTCCAGGGAGAGTGGTGCCTCAGGTCACCACCAATAGGAATTAATGGTTTGGGGTCACGACCTAAGGGGTGGAGGTTGAGGATGTAATGTACAATGTTGGTTTCTTTCTTTCTTACTGGTCCATTTATAATTCAGACCCAAAAAATTTGTGTCTGTTCCTTCCTCTCTCTTCCTCTTTGTTGTTCTCTGTTCTTTGTATGTTTGTTTTTGTGGTGAAGTCATTATCATTTAAATAATTCAGGATTTTTTTTAAAGACATGAGAATGCAAAATGTTTTAAATCATGCTCTGTTCTGTAAATTAGCAAACTGTGATGTGCATTACTTCCTACCGCTCAAAGTGCTAATATACAAAAGAAATGCTCTCTTCTGCATCGACTGGCAAGCTTATAGTCTCCTCTGCATTGAGCTTTGCTTTGTTCCCCACACTGCCGCAAGGGTTGCAAGATTCTGGTAACTTTTCAAAATTCCAGTTTTTCTTTCTGCAATCCTCTTTAAAAGATTCCCGGAATCAAGCTAGTGTATACAGGAAATCCGGGAATCCTTCAACTGGACTTTCTGGAAAGGTTTGGATAAAAATTGGGACATTTTGCAACCCTGCCATCCCCATCTGTGGACTACAGTCAAACTAACAGTTTTCTCTAGACTTCCAAGTAGACGCTTAGCTTCAGCATTAGTGTTGTGTTTAATGTTTTTATTGCACTTAACTGAAGAAAAAAGATGCTCAAAAAAAGTAATGTCTACAATTTCCTGAAAAGCTACTACAATTTTTCTATAATTTAGTTGCCTATTCTATTTTAATCATTAGTTATTGTTTTAGGTGGCAACCTTTATCCTGCTGCCGTGTCAGCCTGAAGAGTTCATTGCTACATTGTGATCTGAACTTTTATACATGGTAATACTTGATAATGTACCTATTAAATATTTTGATTCCAGAAATGTATTTGCTGTTGAGTTGATTTCTTTCACATGAGCTTTTGCTGGCATAAAAATATATTTAAAATAATGTAAAACAGTTGGCAACGTTTTTGCCTGGGGATTGAAACAGATGACCTTTTTGCGACAGGTGTGCCACTAAGCTACTTACCTAACTTCAAGTCTTCAGAAAAAAGAAAAAAAAAGGATTGTCACAAAGGGCCTAATCACATGTACCTTTTGAGCTAATGTGAAGCCAGGGGCTGGGCTGAGCCTGGTGACTAGGGAAAAGTGTCTATGGTGAATGGGATAAATCGGGCTGAACACTTGAAGCTGGTTGAACCTAGGATATTGCCTAATTAGATATTTCCATTACACAAGAAGGTACAGAACCTCTGGAGAAAGTGACTGCCTTTGACTAGGAAGAATGTAGCCAGATAGCTAGCCTTCTGAATGGGGCCAATAAATCAACCCTGAATGTGTTTGTTTAATAATGCACATAACATGGTTCAAATGGCTTGTTGTGGTTAGATGTGAGGGACTGTTCAGTGTTGAGCTACCTCCTGGTGGACAAAATCTGCATTACACTTTGTATTCTGTTCCTCCGGTTTTGTACTATTCTGTGACTGCCTCAATATACTGTCATTGGTGACTGCCCAATTGCTATGAAACATTACTAGACAGGGGCACCCGCCCATTAGGCAAGATTAGGCAGCCGCTTAAGAACACTTGTAAGACTTGACTTAAGAGTAATAAAATTCTTGGCTCAAAACTGCGCTTAAAAGTTAGTTATCAAACATCTCAGTCCTAATTTTATTCGCGAAACGAATTTGAGGCGACATTTTGACAATTGGCTGCCGTCCTCCGGCGCGCGCCTCTGATATGCGTAGCTGCAGTTCCCTTCCCGAAATCATTGCAAAAAATTGCGAAAAAAAAGGTTCGTTTGTTTGTAATGCTATTGACTCCGTCGCCCCTCTTTCGCTCACCCAAGGTGCCAGTCATTCGCAACGCTCTATTTGTTTAAATGAATGAAGCTGCCAGGAAGGCCAGGCGAATCAACTTGTGAATTAAAGGTAAGTGTTGATAATACACAAGTTCTGTCACAGTTTGTGTAGGAAAGAGGCGGATCAAATGCAGGCAGGGGTGCTGTAAAGGGGGGGTAAAGGATGACGATTCTCGGGGCCCATGACTAAGAGGGGGCCCAGAGAAGCCCCCAATATATAAGTCTCAGCTGTGTTGGGGGCCCTGTCAAGATTCTTTTCATGGGGCCCAAAATCCTTAGCAGCGCCCCTGAATGCAGGGTCGTAGATTACTCATTATTTTAATCAAACGATATACACTATGCAACAAGTTAATACAACTCTGTTATCAAATCTATTCGTTTCATTACTTTATATTAATGTAATAAATATATACATTTGGTTTATGCATGAGAATAAAAAAAATGTTATGACGAATAACGACCAAATTGACGGGCGGACGTGATGAGCGCTAAGCTGACTCCACTGTTCTAAACTGACGGACCTCGCCCTCTCCTCCCTGTCTTGTAGGTGTTTTGATTGCAGGACCCCGTGGACATATTAGTTAAGACTATGAGAAAACATCGCTGACTGACTTCAGAGAAATTAGGCCACTTTACGTGGCGGTTCTACACGGGGGCCTACAGGGGCCAGTGCCCATGTTAAAATGGCACTGCCCCCACTGAGCTGTCTGAATAAAGAAAATGAAATAAACTGATCAAGAAATAAACTGATCAAGTAATTACAATTTTATGCGCTAGTGCCAAAATGTGCCCCTCTGATTAAACACTGGCCCTACCTTGCCCCCCCAGTACAATTTGTCTAGAACCACCGCTGCTGTAGACTAATTGAGTTCTGAAATATGTAAAAAGTTGTCATATTGGACAATCAAATTCAAAATATAAATAAACTAATTTGTCAATCTGTAAATAGGCCTAAACTAATTTGTTAATAAATGTTATTTCACATTAATATTCCCTAACAACGCATTGTTTCGGACACTGATAAATGTGTGTGGGAGAGGGGTTGGGGGCGTCATTTTTTTGTCTTGCCTTAAAAGGAGGCAGAACGTCCAGAACTAACCATGTTACTAGAAGTGCATTTTATCTGTTGACGTGTTCTCTGGTACCGTAGCCTACCTTATGCATGTCAGTGTTAAATTAGTGTACTCATGTCTCCCCATTTTCATTACACCCAACCATTTTAATTCTAAAGCAGTGGTTCACAAACCTCTCCTGGGGACCCCCAGCCATTCTATGTATTAAATGTATCCCAGAGTTAGCACACCAGAATCAACTTGACTATTAATTCTGAAGCCCATGGGTGCTTGATTCAGGTAAGCTACTTTAGGGTGAAATCAACACCGTCTGGGGATCCCCAGGAGAGGTTTGGGAAACAATCTTCTAAAGAAAGGAAAGAGTTAGAATGTAGCCAACTTGTGTGCTATTGCTAACAGTTGCTACGACAACACAAACAAACTGTTACTAGTTCGCATGTCTGTTGGGCCCATAAAAATAGAATGGATAGAAAGAGAAAGGCCATTGAACTGCTTGGCGTGGTCATTTGATTAGTACACAACAAAATTGTGATTGTTATTAGTTGTCATGTTGATAACACGCAAATCAGTTTAATGCGGAAGTAGGCCTCTAGATCTTTGCAATGGAATGGTACACATAAAAATGGCTGCCACTCTGACCATTCTGCTACATTGATTTGAATTGTATTTCTATGATTGGGCCGCACAATGCGGAAGATCCAAGTATTTTGGAATGAACGGGGCTGAACAGGGATTGTGCCGAAGGTGCCATCCAGTTCTCTTAATACATCCATGAGCTAGACATCTAAATTTGTCTCTTTCGCCTGATTGTTGATGAGAAATCTTAGATTTGATTGTAGTTTTTGCAAGTTCAACATGGATTATAGGTCGAAAGTTGAATGAACGAGTGTTTACTTCATTTCACAAGGACTATGTACTGACGGTCCACTAGCTTTTTGCTTATTGTTTAACGAGCGGTCCGCCGCCGGGAGTGTTGGAGGCTGAGCGGTCTTCCGGCGGGTGAGCAGAGTTTTAGACAGAGATCCTACGGGAATCCTACGCACTCATACTGTTGTTCCAGTTAAGCCCAAATCACACCGAATCGGCTAGTTGCGTTGCATATGCATAGTTTTGATGCAAAGCCCTTTGCGTCATTTACGCATTGTCTAGAGTTTCACAGCGCATGTAAAAATGGAGGAGAAACTTATAAGCGCGGTCGCCGGGTATCCTGCCATTTTTGATATAACAGCAGATGTCTACAGAGACATCAATCAAAAACAATATGCTTGGAATAGGGAATTCGAAAGACATTGAATTAGCAGGTCAGTAACTATAAGTGTTGGCTATACCAAATTTGTCACCCTTTTGAA
>JACXGM010007108.1:6000-31425 GCA_016801145.1 Umbra pygmaea | reverse complement strand
CGAGTCGGGTAGTCGGACGGGCAAAGGTTTGGTACACGGAAGCAGGTAGTCACACTGGCGGGGATCAGGCAGGAAAACAGGCTCTCATACAGGCAGGAACGGTTACTGGGAAGAAATCCAAACATAGAGCAAAGGTACCAACGGATAATCCAATATTCAGCAACGTAATCAAAAATCCAAAAACAGGTCAGACCAGGAACAGATAATATGGAAACGCTCAGAATGCTATACAACAATACCTCGCAAAGAGGAACTGAGGAACTGGTGCATTTATACAGACCAGTGAGGAGCAGGTGTTGAAAATCAGGGTAATGATCTGAGGAATGGGGATGCGTTCAAGACTGCAGGGAACCCGTGATGACACCATAGAAAGGGAGCCAAGGAGGGTAGGAGACCAGGACGTTACAACATTAGTATTTCTGTTTGATTCCAAACTTTTGAATGCTAGCGCATATTCTATTTTTGCATTCCATTTGTTGTTATTATTTTCGTATTGCCCCTCTTAGCATCAATGACAGCTTGCAGTCTTTTGTGAAAGTTGTCGATGAGGCCCTTTATTTTTTTAGGTGGTAAAAGCTTTGGTGTCCCATACATTCTTGGGTTGTCTTGCATGACCTGCACGTTTCAGATCTCTCCAAAGTGGCTCATTGATATTGAGGTCAGGAGACTGTGATGGCCACTCCAGAACTTTCACTTTTTTCTGCTGTAGCCACTGAAGTGTCAACTTGGCCTTGTTTGTTGGATCATTGTTGGAAAGTCAAAGTGCATTCCATGCGTAGCTTTCGGGCTGATGAATATAAATTGTTTTCCAAAATTTTCTGATAACATGCTGCATTCATCTTGAATAAATGTTTATTACATTCTCTGTGCCGCTGAAGCTCACATGCTCCAACACAATCAGAGATCCACCTCTATGCTTCTCAGTAGGGATGGTGCACTTTGTCACTGGCCTTGTTGACTCATCTCCAAACATAGCATTTATGGTTTCCAAAGTCCCTTAAAACTGCAGTTGTTAAGCCCCTCCTGAAAAAGAACAATTTAGATCACACCGTACTGAGCAACTACAGACCAATCTCAAATTTCCCTTTCATAGGCAAGATCATTGAAAAAGTTGTTTTCAATCAGCTCAACAAATTCTTAAGCTCAAATGGTCACTTTGACAATTTTCAATCTGGCTTCCGACCAAATCACAGTACAGAGACAGCGCTCGTAAAGATAATAAATGATATTCACCTCAATACAGATACAGGCAAACTATCAGTGCTGGTACTACTCGACCTTAGTGCTGCATTTGACACTGTCGACCACAACATACTTCTTGACAGGCTGGAAAACTGGGTCAGGCTTTCTGGGATGGTCCTAAAATGGTTCAGGTCATACTTAGAAGCGAGAGGTTACTATGTGAGTATAGGCAACCATAAGTCTGAGTGGACATCCATGACATGTGGAGTCCCACAAGGCTCAATTCTCACGCCACTCCTATTCAACCTGTATATGCTCCCACTGAGCCAAATAATGAGAAAGAAACAAATGACTTACCACAGCTATACAGACGACACCCAGATCTACTTAGCCCTATCGCCTAATGACTACAGCCCCATTGACTCCCTATGCCAATGCATTGATGAAATTAACAGTTGGATGTGCCAAAACTTTCTTCAGTTAAACAAAGAGAAAACCGAAGTCATTGCATTTGGAAACAAAGATGAAGTTCTTAAGGTGAACGCATACCTTAATGCTAGGGGTCAAACAACTAAAGATCAAGTAGTCTTGAGAATCAGCTTTTAGCTACTATGCTAGCTGTAGCTGGAACCAGCTTCCAGAGGAGATCAGATGTGCTCCAACAGTAGTCACCTTTAAATCCAGACTCAAAACACATCTGTTTAGCTACGCTTATATTGAATGAACTCTGTGCTAAGTCTGAACCGATTGCGCTATATTTTATATGATTCGTTCAGTCTCTTTTATTTCTTAAACTGTACTATTTTTCTAACTATTTTTCACTTTTATTTTAATTGCTTTAATTTTATCTGTTTTAAATTTTTATGTTTTCCTGTTTATGTAAAGCACCTTGAATTGCCTTTGTGTATGAAATGTGCTATATAAATAAACTTGCTTTGCCTTGCCTTGTGACCAAAACTGTACATTTTGGTCTCATCACTCCAAATTACTTTTTTCCAGCAATTTTTAGGCTTCTCTAGGTGCTGTTTGGCATATTGTAAGCTGGCTGTTTTGTGACGTTGGTGCAGTAATGTCTTATTTTCTGGCAACTCAACTGTGCAGCCCATTTTTGTTCAAGTACTTTTTATTCTGCATCTTGAAACAGCCACACCGCTTTTGCTTTGCAGAGAAGCTTGTATTTCAGGTGAAGTTGCTTGTGGATTTTTCTTTGCATCCAGACCAATTTTCCTGGCAGTTATGGCTGAAATTTTTGTTGATCTACCTGTTCATGACTTGGTATCAATACAACCCCTACTTGTCCACTTTTTTATCAGAGTTTGCGGATAGGACTGGGCAGGATCGACTCTCAACACTGGGCAAGATCTTTTATTGGAACTTAATGCAAAGATGTGCTGTACAACCGCATCATAGAAATATTTTTAAAAGAGAAAGGACAGACTTCGTTTTCAAATAATGAGCAGCTTTGGTGAGTTTGATGGATTTTTAAACAGTGCCTTGCGAAAGTATTCAGCCCCTTTGAACATTTCGACCTTTTGACACATTTCAGGCTTCAAACATAAAGATATAAAATTATAATTTTTTTGAAGAAGCAACAATAAGTGGGACACAATCAGGAAGTGGAATGAAATTTATTGGATATTTCAAATTTTTTCAACAAATAAAAAACTGACAAATTGGGCGAGCAAAATTATTCGACCCCTTTACTTTCAGTGCAGCAAATTCTCTCCAGAAGTTCAGTGAGGATCTCTGAATGATCCAATGTTGACCTACATGACTAATGATGATAAATAGAATCCACCTGTGTGTAATCAAGTCTCCGTATAAAAACACCTGCTCTGTTGTAGTCTCAGAGGTCCGTTGAAAGCACAGAGAGCATCTTGAAGAACAAGGAACACACCAGGCAGGTCCGAGATACTGTTGTGGAGAAGTGTAAAGCTGGATTTGGATACAGAAAGATTTCCCAAGCTTTAAACATCCCAAGGAGCACTGTGCAAGC
Organism: Umbra pygmaea; assembly: GCA_016801145.1. Lineage (NCBI taxonomy): Eukaryota > Metazoa > Chordata > Actinopteri > Esociformes > Umbridae > Umbra > Umbra pygmaea. The sequence goes on along the minus strand of JACXGM010007108.1, from coordinate 28,247 downwards.
AATAATATTAAAATGGAATGAGTATCAGACCACTGAAAATCAACCAAGACCCGGCCGTCCCTCTAAACTTTCAGCTCATACAAGGAGAAGACTGATCAGAGATGCAGCCATGAGGCCCATGATCACTCTGGATGAACTGCAGAGATCTACAGCTGAGGTGGGCGAGTCTGTCCATAGGACAACAATCAGTCGTATACTGCACAAATCTGGCCTTTATGGAAGAGTGGCAAGAAGAAAGCCATTTCTGAAAGATATCCATAAAAAGTGTTTTCTAAAGTTTGCCACAAGCCACCTGGGAGACGCACCAAACATGTGGAAGAAGGTGCTCTGGTCAGATGAAACCAAAATCAAACTTTTTGGCAACAATGCAAAACATTATGTTTAGCGTAAAAGCAATACAGCTCATCACCCTGAACACACCATCCCCACTGTCAAACATGGTGGTGGCAGCATCATGGTTTGGGCCTGCTTCTCTTCAGCAGGGACAGGGAAGATGGCTAAAATTGATGTGAAGATGGATGGAGCCAAATACAGGACCATTCTGGAAGAAAACCTGATGGAGTCTGCAACAGACCTAAGACTCGGACGGAGATTTGTCTTCCAAAAAGACAATGATCCAAAACACAAAGCAAAATCTACAATGGAATGGTTCACAAACAAACATATCCAGGTGTTAGAATGGCGAAGTCAAAGTCCAGACTTGAATCCAATAAAGAATCTGTGGAAAGAACTGAAAACTGCTGTTTACAAACACTGTCCATCAAACCTTTCTAAGTTTTTTATTTGTTTAAAAAGTTTGAAATATCCAATAAATTTCGTTCCACTTCATGATTGTGTCCCACTTGTTGTTGATTCTTCACAAAATATTACAGTTTTATATCTTTATGTTTGTAGCCTGAAATGTTGCAAAGGGTCGAAAAGTTCAAAGGGGCCGTTTGTTTGTAATACAAAAAAAGAAAAGAAAAAGTCAACCTTCAAATAATTATGTTCAGTTATGCACTCAATACTTGGTCGGGAATCCTTTTGCAGAAATGACTACTTCAATGCGGCGTGGCATGGAGGCAATCAGCCTGTGGCACTTCTGAGGTGTGATGGAGGCCCAGGATGCTTCGATAGCGGCCTTAAGCTCATCCATAGTGTTGGGTCTTGCGTCTCTCAACTTCCTCTTCACAATATCCCACAGATTCTCTATGGGGTTCAGATCAGGAGAGTTGGCAGGCCAATCGAGCACAGTAATACCATGGTCAGTAAACCATTTACCAGTGGTTTTGGCACTGTGAGCAGGTGCCAGGTCATGCTGAAAAATGATATCTTCATCTCCATGAAGGTTTTCAGCAGATGGAAGCATGAAATTCTTATGGTTTCAGTCGTGTCAGGTCAATTAAGTGTATTGTAAGTCTCATAGGTGTTGAGCCTCGTGTTAAATAACCTTTATCGAGTGGAATAAACTTATCTTCACTATGAATATGGGGTGCATTATATGCCGAATGAAAATAACCTATAGCCCTAGAATGTCATTGTGAGGATATTATAATGCGTTTTAATTTCGGGAAGATAGTGAAGGTCTAGGTGTAAAATGCACAGCCTGCCACTGTACAGGGGCAATATAACCAATTTCCGAACATACAAATTATTATTTTGTCCATAATATGCATTAATTGCTAGTTAAATATTCTGAAGTCAAATGTTCATTCTGCTTGTTCTTAACGTTTACTAGTCTTAAGATAACGCTTTTGTATTTATTAAAATAGTTTTCAAAAAAGTTACATATATATAGTGCAAGTTTAACTCCATTAATGCAATTTATAATATTGAACACTATGCTTAGACATTTCATAGAAAACAACTGCTGAAAATAAAAATGCCAAAGCTGCTGTTCTATTGTTTACATTATTGATAGTGATTGTCATCCATGTCAACAACTACAAGTGCTTTGAGTTTGAATCTGTGATTGAGCCAGGCATTCTCTGGTGTAATAGCGACCTCTTGCGCGAGGTGTTGGCACTACATGAAATATATTTCTAATTTTAGGAAATTCTACCTAAAATTGAGTTCCCCTTCAAATGTAAGCTAACATTTGATATAACAATTGGAACTTGGTATGGTAATGACATTTTTTAGAAAAGAGATTGGTTTCCATGCTTTTGACGTCATCCTTATATTGACTGTTTACGATCGTACTTTCACTTTCTATTTCTTAAGAAGTGGTCAATCTATATAGTCTCTTAACGAGGAAGTACGCGTCAACCCTTTTGTTCACAACGATAGTCTATACTGTCTTTGACGAAAGTCTACATTTAAAGCTAGGACAAACGCACAAAAAGGTATGTCAAATATCCTAAAAGTTGAATGCATTGCAATGCATCAAACAACTTAAGCGTAAGCCTGTATACTTATTTAAACGAAGTCATAAAAATTTACTACAACATACAGATCATAAATAGTTCCCTTCAATTAGTTGTACATTGTCACAAAAAACCCTGGCTTATCAATCACTGTTATTATTTACAGATATAATAAATAAGATATGATAATATAAGATATGATAATTTCAGCCGTGTTTAGACAAAAGAGAGACGTTTGAGTCAGTCTCCTTTAGGGGGCACTCTGTAGAATGTTGTGCAGTGAGAACGGAACTACCTTCTCTTTCATTGACTACTGTACTGCAGATGACAAATAGCTGACCAGTTGTAAATGGTATTTCTTGATATTTCAAAAAATATAAAAAATGTATTTAGATGGGACAATGATTCCCTACAATATGCAATGTTTATTTTTTCAAATCGAAGATGAATAAGAGACAAGAGTACTGAACGTCACCTTTTATTTTTGTCTGTTTCTATATATGGAGAAGGACTTTCAGGAGCACTTTGAGGAACTCCTGAATCCAACAAATATGCCCTCTATATATCAGAGGCAGAGCTAGAGGATGATGGGGGATTGTCATTGATTTCCCTGGTGGAAGTCACTGAGGTAAGCAAACAACTCCACAGTGGCAAAACCTCAGGGATTGATGAGATCCATCCAGAAATGCTGAAAGCTTTGGGTGTGGAGGGGCTGTCTTGGAGACGCGCCTCGTCAACATTGTGTGGAAGTCTGGGACAGTGCCAAAGGAGTGGCAGACCGGGGTGGTGGTTCCCATGTTCAAAATGGGGGACCAGAGGATGTGTGCCTATTACAGGGGTATCACACTTCTCAGCCTCCCTGGTAAAGTCTACTCCAAGGTGCTGGAAAGGAGGGTTCGGCCGATAGTCAAACCTCAGGTTGAAGAGGAACAATGTGGATTCCGTGCTGGTCATGGAACAATGGATGAGATATTCATTTTCGCAAGGATCCTGGATGGGGCCTGGGAGTATGCCCATCCTGTCTACATTTCTTTTTTGGATTTGGAGAAGGCGTTTGACCGGGTCCCCCGGGAAACACTGTGTGAGGGCTGTGTCCGGGTTCTCGGCAGTAAGTCAGACTCGTTTCAGGTGAGGGTTGGTCTCCGCCAGGGCTGCGCTTTGTCACCAATCCTGTTTGTAGTATTTATGGACAGGATATCGAAGCGTAGTCGGGGGGGATGGGTTGTAGTTCGGTGGGCTGGGGATCTCATCATTGCTTTTACAAGATTATGTGGTCCTAATGGCATCATCGGCCTGTGACCTTCAGCACTCACTGGATCGGTTCGCAGCTGAGTTTGAAGCGGCTGGGATGAGCGGCCTGTGACCTTCAGCACCTCTAAATCTGAGGCCATGGTTCTCAGCAGGAAACCGGTGGAGTGCCTACTCCAGGTAGGGAATGAGTCCTTACTCCAGGTGAAGGAGTTCAAATACCGTGGGGTCATGTTCGCGAGTTAGGGGACAATGTAGTTGGAGATGGTTGGAGAATCGGCGCAGCAGGCGCGGTATTGCACTCAATATATCGCACCGTTGTGACGAAAAGAGAGTTGAGCCAGAAAGCAAAGCTCTCGATCAATCGGGCAGTTTTTGTTCTTACCCTCACCTATGGTCATGAAGGCTGGGTCATGACCGAAAGAACGAGATCCAGGGTACAAGCGGCCAAAATGGGTTTCCTCAGGAGGGTGGCTGCCTACTCCCATAGTGTTACGTTCTACCTCCCCAGGAGGGGAGTGGGATGCCACACCACGCTGCCCAAGTGGTCAGAGAATTGAGTATGAGGTCGTAGGTGCGAGCAAGGACACAGAACACCAGCAGGTACCGTTTCACAAAGGGCTTTATTTCTGCCACGGTAAAAATAATAGTTTGGGAGGAGAGGCTGAGCGGACCCAAATCAAAGAACTGACATAGAATACCCCTCCCCTAACCTAACTAGCCCACTAAACACAACACTATCCTATCTGGCACACGGTCAAGGCGCCCTAACAAAAATACATGGAGTGGGTGCTCAGATCTAACCTAGTGCACATATACAATGGAGTTATCCCTACGGGTGGTGTAAGCCCAAGGGCATCTTGCCTGACACTCCCCAAGTGTCTCTCTCCCCCTCTGGGAAAACAAAAGGAAACAAATGAGTAATATAGCACAGATCACACACGACATACCAATACTTCACACTATAACTAGTACCCACTCACACACACCCCAACCACTCTCAAGGCCGTTCACAAAATGCACACAACCATGCGAGCCAACGTGGAGCTATGGGGTAAGCTCTGTGTTAAGCCCCTGACTATGTCCAACAACCAAACATATATACTAAAAACAGAAGGGCATGATGGGATACGTTGATTAGATACAGCTGCACTGGTTAACGGGGGGGTGAGGAGCCAAGTGATGAGTGGTTGATTGACAGCACCTGCATGGGGAAAGAACACACAGAGAGCAGAACAAATACACAGACAGCACAGAACACCTCACAGAAAACACTAAACAAAAATATGGGATGTAACACTTAGACATAGGGTGAGAAAGGAGCCAGTTGGGTTGGTTTGGGCATCTGATAAGGATGCTCCCTGGGCGCCTCCCTAGGGAGATGTTCCAGGCACGTCCAGCTGGGAGGAGGCCCCTGGGAAGTCCCAGGACTAGGTGGCGGGATTATATCTCCAACCTGGCCTGGGAACGCCTCGGTAAACCCCAGTCAGAGCTGGTTAATGTGGCTTGGGAAAAGGAAGTTCGGCGTCCCCTGCTGGAGCTGCTGCCCCCGCGACCCGAACCTGGATAAGCGGACGAAGATGGATGGATGTTTCAATATATAATCACCAGCCACTTCTTTAGGTACACCTTGCTAGTATGTGGTTGGACCCTTTTTTGCCTTCAAAACTGACTTAATTATTTGTGGCCTAGATTCAACAAGGTTCTGGAAACATTCCTCAGATATTTTGGTCCCTATTGACATTATTGTATCACACTGTTGCTACAAATTTGTCGGCTGCACGTCCTTGATGTGAATCTCCCATTGTAGTACATAGGGGCTTGATTGGATTGAGATCTGATGACTGTGTAGGCTATTACAGTATATTAAACTCATTGTTATGTTCGAGAAACCAGTTTGAGATGTCGTGAGCTTTGTGACATGGCACATTATCCTGCTAAAAAGGGTACACTGTGGTCATAAAGGGATGGACATGGTCAGCAACCATACTCAGGTAGGCTGTGGCATTTAATCAATGTTCAATTGGTACTGATGGCCCAAAGTGTGCCAAGGAAAAATCCCCCACACCATTACACCACCACCACCAGCCTGAACCGTTGATACAAGGCCTGATGAATCCCTGCTTTCATGATGTTTACGGCAAATTCTGACCCTACCATCTGAATGTTGCAGCAGAAATTGAGATTCATCAGACCAGCCAACGTTTTTCCAATCTTCCATATTCCAATTTTGGTGGACCCATGCAAATTGTAGCTACAGATTCCTTAGCTGACACGAGTGTCTTCTGCTGCTACTGTAGCCCATCTGCTTTAAGGTTTGACGTGTTGTGCATTCAGAGATTCTCTTCTGCATACTCTACCTTGGTTGTAAAGAGTGGTCATTTAAGTTACAGTTGCCTTTCTTTCAGCTCAAACCAGTCTGGCCATTCTCCTCTGACCTCTGTAATCAACAAGGCAATTTTGAAAGGAGATGTGTTGCTCACTGGATATTTTCTCTTTCGGACCATTCTCCAAAAACCCTAGAGAGGGTTGTGGGAAAATCCATGAAGCAGTTTCTGAAATACTCAAACCAGCCCGTCTGGCACCAACAACCATGCCACATTTAAAGTTATTTAAATGACATTTCTTCCCCATTCTGGTGCTCGGTTTGAACGTCAGCAGATCGTCTAGCCCATGTCTACATGCCTAAATGCATTGAATTGCTGCCACGAAGTGGCCGGTGAGTTGCCAACTAAAATAACAGCACTTTCAGAATTTCGTCCTCCCAATTTATGCATATATTAGTATTGGGACAATTCAATATAAAGCAAATATGGGGCATCCCATGTGGCACAGGGATTTAAGGTGGCAGCTCACTTCTGTCGTATGGGCGAGTTGAACCAGTTGTTGTGTCCAGTCACACAAGTTGTGCTGTCATACTTTTCTTTCTAATCTTTTTGATGACAGAAAATGACGGGTGTGTGCAGGGGATGATTACCAAAACAATACTGACTATCACTTTTTGTATTGAGCGTTACATCCAATTCAAATCAAAGTGGGGTGTCCAGGCGACACCTAAAGGGCTGTGTCCAAAATTACCGTTCAACGCCTTGCTTTCTGCTAGGTAGGGCGCATTCCGACACACCAGTAGCACTGGAGCTACAGGGCTCTATAGTGCGACAGTTTTACTTGCATATGAGTCTAAACATAGATGTGTGCGAACTGCAAAATCCAAGCAGGGGCATGCTTGTGCAAGTGATTTCACACCAGAAAAAAACATTCCTGGTTGTAGTATTTATGCTTTTACTTTTATTGGAGTTATGTGTACAGAGAACTACAAAAACCCTAATGCAATGCAAAACTTAACGAGCCAGAGCCAGTCGTAGCCTAGTAAATCCGCCTCAGCTATATTAAGGATCTGGAAGCGCAGGCACTTTAATAGGCAGCTAGCTACCGCCAGAGATGATGTGTTGTCGAAGTGTTAACAATAAGATCATTCGTGTCACAACACAAACTGTGTCAATAAATATTTTCTGCAAGATTTCAGAGTTTTCTGTCTTGACAGATTCATATCAGTGTTGTGTAATCAGTATAAATCAAAACATTATTCAAGGGTGTAGAAGTGAGTTTGAAATGGTGGGTTACACATGTATATTATTAAGCATATTTTTCTTATTATGGAGGTGGGGTGCACATTACCTGCCTCTACAGTTGGGGTGACTGACCTCTGCTCCTGTGCCCTTGACTATATTAAAAAACAGAAATAATTTCATGATGTTATTTCTAATTGTTTTTGTGCCTGAAAGTTGCACTGTGTAGAATTGTGTGGAGTAAAAACACAACAACATTCTCTTGCAGTGACCAAGCTAATTGCAATGACAACATGATGAGTTGTGCATCCACAGTGTTTGCCAATGGGAACATGCCGGTCTGTCTTTGATATAAGTGATACATTTTAGGCTGTGCTTTTTTTTAAAGCACTGCATAATGTGTGTAGTCCTTAGGCCATATACTTTGCTTTGCAGATTTTAAAATAGAGAAATAAAATGTTTAGTGTTTATAGGCTGGTCGCTTGAAATAGCACCTACTGTATTGTGTATTTGGAGCAATTTCTGAGGTGTGTGTGTGTGTGTGTCAGTGGGAGGAGGTGTGTATGAGAGGGAGTAAGACAGTGAATGTTATTAAGAGGTGTAAGAGACAGGTGTCAAGCTTCCTGAAAACTGAAGTATATTTTAAAATGGCCAGCGTAGAGCCCTGCAGCTAGCAAGCAGACTACGGTAGTAGTTGTTGCTTTTCCTAACTGAATTTATTTCATGCCAATGACTTCTTCCCCATATCGTCATATGATTTCAGAGTTAAATTGTAGTTTAGGCTACTCTGACATACATAAAATTACTTTCTATTAATTTTTTCGTGTATACAACAACACAAACTGGAATGCCACTAGTTGTGGTCGAGAGGTCAGCATTGGCGGTGGTCAAAGTTATTATATGAGCGGTGATCTTAGTGAGTTTATGAGTGTAGGGTAGAGACGTACTGCATCATGGTGGCTAGGTTTAGAATCTTGATTGTGGGGGGGTCTATGTGGCATAGTGGAATAAGTCACCGCATTGCAGGACAGTCTACGTCACGATGGTCATGGGTTCAAGCCTGAGTCATGGTTCTCTGACTTTCTCCGGACCTCCTGGACGAGGCAATGCAAAATTGGCATAGCGCTGCCTGGGATTTGGGTTAGATAAATCAGATTATTAGATTGAACGCCTGTAAATTCAATTGTGGAAATATATTTGGTGAACGTAATCATCCCGCATGATCTGACTAAAGGCTTCCATGTTGAGTAAACAGTGCAAAAAGAATAAGCAGCTCGGGCGACGTGTGGTTGGATGAACAATATGCGCGCCCCTCGTCATCCCATAGATCTGTCCAAAGAGTTGCGGAGCTGCGGACAAGGCAGGATTAGAGGGAATTGGGAAAGGAGGGAAATCAGGAAGAATCACATTCAATTGTGGCATTTCCAGCTCTGCATACAGTAGAGGGTCTCTTAATGGTTAATTAGACTGTAGTATAGTTGGCAAATATGTAATCCTACCCTATGTGTACTAGTTTAAGAATTCCATTTTGTTTGAGCAGTGGGGTTGCCCTCATTGTTCAAGTCGGAAATGGACATGACAAATTGTGAAAAATGGCGGTAAAACCCCTTGCATGCATTACCAAGTGTGAGTCTGCAATCATTGACCTCACAAAATGCTGCATTTTTTACTGTTGCTTGTATTAGGGATTTTCTGACTTCCATCTTCAGCAAGTAAAATGTATGTTCAATCAGATTTAAATCAGGGGATTAACTTGGCCAGTCTAAAACTTTATTTTCTCCCCTGATTAAATCCTTGGCTGCGTTGGCTGTGTGATTTCAGATGAGTGAGCCGTTCAGGAGGCAGCCATGCGTGCCCATTCCATGACACTACTTCCAATTTGCTTTAGAGATGAGGTAGCTTGCCATGTAGCTCAGTTGGTTAGATCATGGAACTCGCAATGCCAAGGTTGTGGGTTTGATTACCACAAAAGAATATCGTCTCACTTCTGTAAGTTTCTTAGGATAAGAAGGTCTGCTAAATAACTTAAAATGTAAAAAAGTGGTATGTTTTGCCTTGCTATGTTACAGATATAAGTTGGGGATGACCAGTAAACTTGGAACAGTCCGTGTCTCTGGGATTCCCCAGGACATCAGTGAAAGCAGACTGATCGACAAACTCAAAATTCATTTTCTGCGGAAAAGGAATGGAGGAGGAGAGATTTTATCTGTCACCATCTCCAAGACAGTTCCTGGATGTTCCTTTATTTTGTTTGAGGACTCTAAAGGTCAGATGTTGATCAATAGACTTTGTAGTTAATTAGACAAATGGGTAGATTAGTATAAGATTAATAAAACAATTTTTTAAGATAAAGAGTGAAATATTATTTGGAGGAAGAAGCAAGTTGTTATATCTGACCTAGATCCATCTGATTAAATGATTGACAATATCTTAACAAAGCAGTCGTATATGAAGGTCAAATAGTAAAATGCATTCCATTTACCACACAGTGTGTTAAGAATCTTTAATATGAACGTGAATAGGTTTATTGAATCTTCTATTTTTCTTGAAATCTACAATCCATACAGTGGCTCGGAGAGTGGTTGAACATCAAAGTCACATATTATCAGTAAATGGAAAGGACTATGAACTAAATGTGAGTTTGCACAGCAAGGAAATTGACCCAGATGAGGTATGTGAAGCAAATAGACATATCACCCAAACATCACATCTCAAATTCCATATTCTTTTCAATCAAATCCTAGTCTCAAACTTCTTAATTAATACTTTCAGCTCTTTGTTGACACAGCTGTAACAGTGGATTACAGCAAATTGCCTGGGGGTAAAGCATCAATATCTAACATCCTCAAAAACATCAGTGATGTCAAATGTACCTTTCATGTTCAGGATGAACTCTGCACTTTCAAAGGCCGCTACACAGATGTCCAACACCTAACCGTGCGTCTGTTGAGGCTCTTAGAAACTCAAAACTCAAAAGAGGTACATTCCCTGAAGTCTGAGGCCAACCAGGATGTCCAAAGTTATATATCTACTCCAGGCCAAACTGAAAGACCACAAGATAGTGAAAAATTAGGACACACCAGTAGATTTGATATGGACAAAAATTCCAGCAGAGCATCTGAAAGAAACGATGCTCATCAAGCATTGTACACCAAAGGTAGAAAAGAGATGGAGGCATTGTACACAGATGACAAAGATGAGGCTAGAGCCTTACCCCACTCATATAGTAATTACACGCAGAATGCACGAAAGTTTGAGGAAACCACAATGGAGGACTTCTCCATGGTCTTAGACACAGACATCTTCCAATACCTTCAAAAGAACTGCTTAGCTGAGTACCAGATCATCCTTAATAGGCATGGAGTAGAGGTTATTGATGTCACTTCAAAGGACATTACCACCCTCTATCTGCATCTCAAAACTGGGGCCAATAGACCAAGTGTTGAGGGCCTTAGACTTGCGTATGGGGAACTGGGCTGGCTGTTTCAAGAAAAAGAGGCCCAACTTCGAAAAGAGCAGTTGGCCAAGGAACATCTTTCCAAACTAGGGCTTCAGCAGGCTATTAAAGCCTTATCCGAGAGGTTCACAAATCTACTGATTAACCAAGACAAATCCAATGTCTATCTGGTGGGCAGTGGAAGGGATGTGTCAGAGGCCAAGCAGTTCCTAATGGGATCGCAAGAATTAAAAAAGCTCCATGAAGATTTGTTTCACCCCTCAGAATATGCATCTCTCCCCTTTATATCTGAAACCAAGTTTAAAAAAGGAAGGGGTGTGGGGAGCAAAGAATTAAAAATGGCCCCCACATTTGGGAAATCTATTGGTTCCAGGAAACCTAAAGATGATGACATTCAGTTAAGCGTGAATCCCTTTAAGGATCATCAAACAAGTCATTTTTCATCCAGAAAACACACTAGAATCGATGATGAGAAATTACATAGTGGAACAATGTCTGGGGGTCTGAGTGGGAATGTTGCCATGTCCGGACCACATGCTCTCCAGGCTTCAAAAGGGGAAGACTACCTCTTCAAAAGGTATGAACCCTCATCCACTGATTCCATGTCAACGAAGCACACTCCAAACAGGGCCCAGAAGGATGAAACCAGACCCACCAAAGCAGCTAAATATAATGAATCCCAGAGCTACACTTTGGACCATATGGCACTGTCTGTTGATAAGATGGTTGCCACAGGCTCAATCAACCAATCAGCATCGATTTCTACTCTGAGACGGTCCAACAGTTTCTCAGGCATTGTCAAGACTAAACAAGTCGAGAAGGACTGCAACTCAGCCATAGATCTTTTTGGGAAAATCAAAGATGAGAAGTTTGACAGTCACCAAGAGACTATGGATGCTTTCAGTGCTGATGTGGTGGTGCCCAAAGATCAGTGGTTATATACGAAAGATTTTTTCCACATACTGGTAGAGGACATAACATCTGACCTGCAGATGAAGGCGAAAGAAACATCGGAGGAGGTCGTCCTCCATCTCAGAGGGAAAGATCTAGCTAAAGTTCACATGTGTCAGAAGTTGCTGAAAGAGCTCTTTACCACTGTAGCCAAGGACTTTACCACCCGGGAGCTGCTGCTAACACAGGAATCAAAGAATGTGACAGTTGAGGTGCTATACACTGCATTAAGAGGGAAATGTGAGAAAGTGAAAATCATTCCAAAGCCCAAGACTAAAAGCCTACTCATTTTGGGTCCGAAACTGGATTGTATGGAGGCGATATCATTGCTACAACAGATGTTTTGCTCTGGGACAGAGAGCGAATTGACTCTAGAAGAGGGATCTGTGGATCTTAAACCATTTGCTGTCTCTTCATCCAGCCCTGGAATTTACCCTTCAATGGCTAATCAAAACACTGCCAGTAGTGCAACACAGTACCAGGAGACCTCCACCAGCCATTCTTTATCTAGGAGATCAGAAGTAACGAAAGCACCGGTTTTGAAGCCTCAGCTAGTAAGGGTTGGTCCAGTTGACAAAAAGAGTTTAAAAAAACCCACTGCCCCTTCTCAAGCAGAGGGGTCACTGAGAATTACAAAGGGAGAGGACGATAGTGCAGCACTATTATCAGAGGTCAGTGTTCAGAGGATGACAGGAGTAAAGCCTGAGGAAATCCAGGTAACTAACAGCAGGGGAGTGCAGTCCCAAAACGTCCTCCTTGAAGAAAACGTTCATTTGTCCTGCATTTGTGGAACTGCAATGGCATCCGTATCTCTCATGGCTTGTGGAGCTGCCATGTGCCCATCATGCGAGAAGCAAGTCCATTCCAACTGCATTTTATGTACCAAGTCTAAAAAATCAATGGCTCCACAATGGGTCACCACAAAACTTTGCGGGGCGAGCCAGTGCAATGAAAAAGAAGACGCAAAACCCACTGATGTCAAGGCAAGTCCAGGTGTTGTAGGTGAAGCCACAGGGGAATCTATGTCTATAACTGCTCATGGAGCGGCTCATTCCAATGGACAAGTGTGTCCCAAATCTGAGGTAGATATCGTGGGGATCCACGGGACCATGACCTACAGTGAGATGTCCATCAGTCTGAGTGGGCACAGCAAGAACACAACACTAAAGATCACCTACAACATTCCTGATGGCATTCAAGGGGTAAGATTATAACCATTAAAAATCCACAGTTGTTAGAAGGTATTGGAAATTACAGTGAGTTTCTTATGGCTGTGGTTTGTAAGATATATATTTATTCCTGCATTAATATAGCCAAAAGCATAACGCCCTGTATCCCACTGCTGGTTTGCTTTAATGCTAAGCAGGGTCGGGCCTGGTTGGTGCCTGCATGGGAGACCAATGCTGCTGGAAGTGGTGTTGGAGGGCCAGTATTCCCTTTTGTCAAGAGATCATTCCCAATGCCCCAGGGCAGTGAAGGGGACCTCTGGCCTGCGTAGGGTGCCGTCTTTCAGATGGGACTTTAAATTAGTATCCTGATGCTTTGTGGTCACTAAAGATCCCATGGCACTTGCTGTAAGAGTAGGGCAAATTTCCGTTGCCGTTTCATGGACAAATTTCCAATGTGGCTGTAATGGCAACCTAATCAGCTTTCAATTGAGATGATGTTCTCAGTCAACTTGCCTGGTAAAATATCAGTCATCAAATCAAACTCTATATTACAATAGCTCTTCATTGGAAGGCATCTGATATATCTCTACATGCAATCTACACTAAAATGAAGTGACAGGCAGGTGAGTTGTTAACACTAAAGGTATTTCTTCTTGTGATCTACATACTACGTCTGTGCAGGAACAGCATCCAAACCCTGGGAGGCCTTTCCAAGGAGGCAAGTTCCACGCTTTCCTGCCTATGAATGAATCTACTCGCAAGCTTCTGCCATCCCTCAAACGAGCCTTTGATCAAGGCCAAACATTCACTGTGAGAGTAGGGGACAATTTGGACCAGGTAACCTGGGGTAACATTCCACACAAGACCAGCATTGAAGGAGGGATTTCCAGGTGAGTTTTTTGTCCATGTTCAGTATTTAAACCATTTAAAGCCATTTAATATTTTAAAAGTAAAGCTGTAGGGATACAATCACTATTGAAAGTATGTTGGTTATGTGTAACGCTACCTAGAGAATGAAGGTAATTCTTGTTCTATATAACCCGGTCAGCTTAAAAGTGAAAAACAGTTAAGTAGTTTGTAGTCCTAAATAAGACTATCCTCTGTCTATCCTCACAGAAATGGCTACCCAGACTCAAAATATCTGAAGAGTTTAGCTGAGGCACTCAAGTCTACTGGAATTGAGGAGGGATGAAAACCCCTGGATCAAGAGAAACACTCTGTATTGTGTTGAGTGCAAAACTGTAAATATGTAATTATTCATAGTTATTTTCTGTTACACTCTACATTGTCCCATGTAACAAAACGTAGACACGAACAAGATCTTACGGTATTGTTTACCATACCCAGGAGACCCAGACGACAATACTTACTGAAAACTCTGGTGACACTTGGATTATATTAGTAAAAATTATACCTGCACTGGTTACACTAACAGAGCCACCCAAAATAACCCAAAAGGCATGCTAGCACTGATTTGGTCATGTTGTTCAGTTCCAGCATTAAACTATTGAAGGCCTGTGTGCAGTACCATTGTTGAAAGCCAGGGGGGGCTATTGGTCTGCATTTCAGAATGCCCTGAATCCCCATCAGCATAGATATGCTCAAGAGTGTGGTAGCTCAAAGATTTAGGCATACATAGGCCATTTATTTATTTTGGAATGCATTTTATTCATATCAGAAGACATGTACAGTGCGACAAAGGTAAGGCATACGGCTGGAAAAGCATAACGAGTGGTGAAGGGTGTTATAAAATGCTTGAATCCAGATTCAAGCACTACAGAGAATTCCAAACAAAGTATCAGATTAATCTTTTGTAAGTTTAGTGCATCATTTCTTTTTACTATCATGAATAATAACAATGTGTCAGAAATCATTAAAGATACACAGAACATCAAAATCTAACTTTCACAAAATCAACATCCTATCTATGCGGCTAAAATCTACAGAGCCATGAAAAACCATGTTGACATTGTAGTTAAATAAAGTATGCTTTGACATAGTCGATTCAATATTTTTTGTATTGTTTTTTTGCTGCATATAATGTTAAATTAGAGCTCACTTGAAACAAATTCAGAATTGAATGAGAGAAAATCCTTAAAGTTAACAGATTTGCTATAGTTTGACAGCCTCAAATACATTTGAGAATGCATATAACACTGACAATCCAGTAATTGGTGCCATTTAAGTACAAATAGGCAAAACAAGATTACTATCTACTGTATATACTGTATAGGGATTGGAGCACCAAACCATCACCATAACAAACCACTGACTCTCAAAAATGCTAATCGATTCAGGAAACGGCGTGTGTGGAAAAATACTCTGGGTGGCAAAAAAAGAACTTAAAATTCTCAGTCCCAATCCATTCAGGAAATCTGGGCCAGGTCTTAGCTTGTGCTTCAGTTATTCTAATGCCAGAGAAGTTAGGAAAATTACTCAGACCCAACCTTACATTTTCACTTAGAGCAGAAAGAAATGTGAAAATGAAAAACCAAGCACATACCGTGAGGACATTCCCAAATAAAAGATTTTACTTGTTTCAAACCAAAAGATAGCCACGGGAAAGCTCTCTGGACTGAGGCGTGAGAGGAGGAATGTGTGAGGCGGTGTGGTTTTGGATGGGAAGAACACCAGCTTCCTCTCTTCACTGCGTAGCAGCATTGAGTTACCGCCACAGCTGGGAAAAACGTCTGCTTCCTCTGATATAAACTATTTGGAGTTTTTTCCTTCCCATTTTTCGAAAGCAAAGAGGGAAAATATAGCCTCATTTTCTAATTGCCTTAGCTTTACTTAGACCGAGTAGAAATAGGTAACTGAAAGACAATAGGAAGGATGCAGACGGAAATTTAAACCCAGTGTTCCAGTTTATAATACAGCCCTTTTATTTATTTTTATTTACTTCCACCCCAATTTGTTAATTTGCAATTAAGACACTGCTTCATAGCAGCAACTCCCAGGGGGCTTGAGCAGTTGATTTTAGATGTGTGTCTTCTAAAGCACATTGAATGCCAGGCCATCACAAGTTGTTACCAGTGTGACAAAGCTGGGCAAGCCATTCGATTATTAACCCCCTAACACTGGAAAGTGCTGCTCAATTACGCCAGCTTACTTAAGATCCCTCTGGCTAATCGGGAGAGGGACTCAAACTTGTTCTCCCATCCAATGTAAGTCTCAACAACTGGCCGTGTTTTATCGCTAAAACGTGGGGTCTCCAGAACAGTGATGTGAAATTAAACACTGTTAATTCACTTAACCAACAAACTAGAATAATTCCTAATCAAATATTATGTTTGCAATGTCATGCTATTTTAGCTACAGATAATAATGAATGATACTGTAGGCCTATGTTTTACATTTTATAGTAGAATATTTATCCAACATAGAATTATCAGGAGAGCCAGCACTGCAGTTTGAAACAGAAGTCTATATTAGTACCCGAATCTGCTGTGTCCTATGTTAGAGAACCTTCATGGGAGATTGGTCGGGGCAACACTTGAAATACACAGTTGAAATCTGGGACTGTTTTATACTTAATATAAAAAACTTAGTATATTTATATTATACTTTTTATACTGATGCAGAGGCACTGTTTAACATTTAGGGCCGTGCAACAATAATCACAAAAAGCAGTGATGGAAAGCAAAGCTACATGTTTTGCCAATTTTCTTTTGTGTTTCCACCAGCAGGACATTGTTTAATCAAGAACAAATTAAACTGTTTGACAAGGTAAAGGAAGGCCCTATTTTCCCATCCTTCTTATGATGTATGGGTTTGGCAAAAGAGAAAGTCTGTGTTCAATTTGGCACACTCGATCAGGAAAAAGCAACAATCCATCTAACAGGCAACACTGAAAAAAACAGTCACGTAGCAATCTCAATGACCTCCAAACCAGTGAAAATATTGATACAATGAAAGATCACATTGAAGGAGATAAAAAAACTTTGGCAAAGCACAAACAACATCTCACACACGCACACACTTTCAATTTAACACCAAATACAACCATATTTTCATTGAAAAAAAACAGGGACCCTTCAATTTATAAAAACACCACTACACCTGCCAGCTGAATTAAGAACAGCATGCATATCAACTAATCTTGAGGCAATTGAAAGTGGGTGTACAACGGTGACTCATGAAGTGTTGCTAATGGGGCACTTTTTCCAGTGAAACCTAAGGACTTGAATCATTACTGTAAACATAGCAACTTGTTTGAGAATCTGTCTCACAAACAGGAGGATTAAGTCACCATGGTGTCAGTCAGAAGAACAAGGCCACCACACGTTTGCCCTAAGCACAGGTCTGGAATCAGCCTTGTTAAACCCGAGATGCCACAAGCAGCAGTGTAAACCAACAATGCTGCAGGCGAGCACGACGTAAGACGGCTTCACCCGACTACAACACTGCAGCTGTTTACTAGATGGTCAAGGACGCAGATTCTTGCACGGTGCCCTTTGGTGAATGTCGTGACGGTACTGCTTTTATTTTTTGCATTTCGCAGAATATACCTTAAACCAAAAGGTTAACTGATCTCAGATCAGCACTATAGGGCAACTTCACATCACATGTAAAAAACAGATATAAACACTGAGGCAATAGACAATTTCTGAGACATGTACTGAAGAGAGGTGAAGGCAGACGCCTAAGCGCTCAGGTGTACTAATCACAGGCATGTGCTGTCGTTCTCAATTCTCCTCACTCTTCACCTCCCCTTTGCTGGCCTCCTCCTGGTTCACATTCCCCTCCTTGTGCTCAGTCTCTCCTGGGTCAGGGCTGGACTCAGCCCTCTCTAATTTCTCCTCCACCTTGTCCTCCTTCTCCTCCTTTGCCTCCTCCTTCGCCTCCGGGAGCAGGATCACCTTACCGATGTTGTTGCGCTCGTGCATGCGGCGCATGGCCTCACCCACCTGACGGAGGGACAGACACAGGACAGATGCTACGTCGACAGACAGGCAGACACTCAGACGGGCGGACAGACGTTAGGGAGTGAGGGGCAGGGTCGGACGGGGGATGAGGACTGGATGGGGAAGTGAATACATGGGGGTTGTAGAAAAAAGGGGAGTGAAAGTGTCTAGTGTGAAGAGAGAGAGAGCAGAAGGGACAGAAAGAGAGACGTGGGGGAGGGACAGAAAGAGAGACGCGGATGGATAGAGAGAGGGGGGAGGGACAGAGGGAAGCGCTTCGCTTTGTTCAGCTTCATTGCAAAAGTTGTTTAAAATCTATTTTCAATAATCACATTGGAAATCAATGCACATCCATCCCTCCTATGGAGCCCAGATATTGAACTACTCCCTCCGTCACAGGAGAGGGTTCGTCCCTATTTAATTGGGCCTCAATACACACACACTAACACACACATTAACACACACACTCACTAACACACACACTCACTAACACACACACACACTAACACACACACACACTAACACACACACTAACACACACACTAACACACACACACACACAAGTGCATCTCTGACTTCACTGCTGACGTTCTCGCTCCCCTCCACCCAGCCCACCCCGCAGCAACTCAAACAAAGCTCCCCCTAACAACGGACGCCACGGCAACCCTGGCCGGTCACCTAGCAACTGCCTTCATCAGACCCATATCTGAGGATAGGGCGCCTGAGGATTGCATTGATTCGGACACGTCAGTACACAGGAAGGAGGACAGACAGGGAGGGGAGCGATGGAGAGGATAGCGAAGAGCTAACGTCTTAGGAGGACTGCTGTTGAGAGTTTCAATCATTTCTGCTGTTGTAAATGTTCAGAAAATGTCACATTGAGCCTGTCCTGGATTACTTGTAACACCTTCTGCAGTAGTAGCAAGGATTCTTGAGAGGCTCACACTGCAAAAAATCCTGTCTTAAAAATCTTGTTCTATTGGCAAAAAAGTATATTTATCTTGTATTCAGGTCAAAAAATTTAACCATCCTTAAAATAAGACATATTTACTTAACAAGCTATACTTGTATTAGATAATAACACTTGTTTTTAGTAAATATGCCCTGAAAATCTGTGTCATTTTGTCTTGTTTCATTGGCAGATAATTTTACTTATTACAAGCAAGAAATACCTCGTATTCATAGTTTATTTACTTGTTTTTGTAGAGTCATTTTTTGCAGTGCAGTTGGAGAATGGAGCTTGCAGTCAGCATGAAAACAAAAGCATTCAAAAATGTATTTGTTCTGGACAAAAGCGTTGGTTACTAAATGTTGCATAAAAACGACTATGATTCTGCCAGTTTAATGGTACCGTTTTATAGTATTAGTATTCTTTTCTTTATATACTACACATGGCTGTTCATTCACTCCTTTTAAAAAGTAAAATAAAAGTGGTTAGAGCCTGACTATGACTGACTATGACTATCCGAATTTTCACGGAACCTCCAGCACAAGTCTGCACAAATTGGCATAGCGCTGCCTAGGATTTGGGATAGATCAATAAGGAAAACAAAAGTGGTCGAGAGAGAGGCCAGAGACCAGATACAGTACAGTAGGTTGACCCTCTTCACCGGAGATACTCTCCACAAGTCACAGAAAGGACCCATTGTCCACTACAATAGTGAAAACCAAGTAAACAAATCAGTTGCTTCATAATTATATTGTTGTGCCGCCCCCTCCCTCTACATGCTAGCCCCGTATGTAGTTTGTCAATATCCAATCATGACAATATCAGACTTTTACATTACCATTGCGTAGCAGATACTTTTATCTAAAGCAATGTACAGTCGCAAGTGAAAACATTTTCAAAATGTATTCCTACTGTTCCCCCTCGGAAATTGAACCCGCGACAACTGGAGCTACACAGAACGTGTCGTTGAGAGACATCGGGCTGACGTGCCATGTTTTTTTTTTATCAACCCTTTAATGTCCGACTCAACCGTTTGGTAGGGCAGACAATGGGTATCTCTGCAGCAAGGAGAGAAACCCATTGTTCATCCAACCTGCCTACCTTCACTCGGCTATACTTGTGACAGAATGACTGACCAAAAGTAGCGGGTTGGTAGGACGCCATGGGAGTCCAGGAGGATTTACTCTCTACACTTAGAGATAAGGCAGTATCTAAACCTGCCTCTCTCCAATGTAGCAGCTAAATCCAGGGCTGCCTCCCCCAACCACAGCCTCATTGTGTCATCGATTTAGGTTAGTTTATCCCACCTTTCTCCCCTGGATAAGTTAGATGGAACTCTAGCCAAATGTAGTTCCTATTTCTCAGACACAGATGACTATGTGACCTGTAGTTCCTTTTCAAGGCAAGATAAGGTGGGAAAGCTAATACTGTAACTATCTGGCCGGGCATTGGAGCTAGCAGCTGCCATTTGGGAGAAGGGCGGGCTGGAGGTGGACAGCTATGAACTGTTTCCCATATAATTAAAACAGCAATGAAGAGGAGTGAGAGGTTACTGTCTGCCTCCTGCCTGGTCAGCAGCCTGCCACCATCATTACCCCGTCTGCCCGGATGGCAGCTATTGGGAGTGGCTGACCACAACTGGCTAAAGGCCCCTGTGAAGCCAGTTCCACTCCAGGCCCCTGCAGTTCAGCCACCTCTGACGCAGCCGCCGTCAAACCCGCCACCGCAGACCCAGCTGCGCCTGACCCCCCAGCACTTATTCCTCCGCTACAGTCAGCCCCTCTGCCCGTCCGAGGACCAACTACCCTTTTCCCAGTCGCTGTTTCCACCACCTGGAAGACTACAGTGATGCAGGATGGGAAAAGACCCCTGACTCAGCATAGTCATTTTTTCAGCGGGATACAGATAGCTGTGAATTTTCAGGTGGAGCAGCCAGATAGAATCACACCGGGCACAGAGTGGCCTCAGAAGTGGGATGCAGTGTCACGGAGGGGCCATAAGGCCACTGTCCGTCTGGCTCTGTAAAGGCCTTAGTGCCTAGGGGCCTGGAGCGGGCCACTCAGTTACGTCATGTGAAGTCACACTCATGGCCATTCAAGGCAGTGAAAGAACTCTAGCCTCTGGAGGAATGAACGCAATTCTGTCAACCGTTAAGACTGCAGGGACATATAAAGAACTGAGTTCGCATCATCAGCAACGGATAAACCTGCAAGCCTAACACATATTAACAGTCTGTACGGTGTAGTAAAGAAACTGCTCATTGATATCCACTGCACATGTGTATAGACACATAAATTCCCCACGCCTCAGACACCCACCTGTTCAAAGTGGTAGGTGGAGTCGATGCGGGGCTTGATCTTCCCCTGGATGTAGAGCTCCAGCAGGGTGTTCATGGTCTGAGCGATGAGCTCCTCGTCAGTCAGATAACCCAGGTGGAAGCCGCACACGGCCTTGTTGGCGTGCATCAGCCGCAGCGCGTTGATGGTAAACTGGTTGTACCAGGTCTTAGCCATGGCTAACAGGTTTTTTTTCTGGCCCGTCACGCAGTTGGCAGCTCCTGGGAAATGGAGTCGAGACATCGAGGACATTGGAAGGCATTGGATACCCTTTGGAAATGTAGATGTTAAAAGGTGTTCTAAATACAATAACTGCACGATAACAAATATTGTCGTTTCACAAATTGCATTCTATCACTGTAATAACGCGAACACTCAAAGCTGGTTTGGAGGACATTTTGTACCCGAAAAAGTTTAAAAGGAATTAAAAATATATTAATTTGTAACTTTATTTATCTAAAATGTTCCCCCTCTCAATTGGTATTGTAAATTTTTTCCCCTCTAACCCTGCCATGTCTGCAGCTCCGCAACTGCCTGGACAGATGCGGGAAGGCGAGGGGCACTCACATGGTTCATCCAACCACAAGTCACCAAGCCAGACCATTATTTTTAGCACTGTTCATCCAACATGGAAGCCTTTAGTCACATGTGTGGGATGATTACATTCACCAACTATACTTCCGCGACTGAATTTACAGGAGCACAATCTGTCACTGGAGACCGGCGTAGCAAGGTAGATAATCTGATTTATCTATCCTAAATCCCGGGCAGCACTATGCCAAATTGCGCTGCCTTGTGCTGAAAGTCTGGTGAAAGTTGGAGAAGCCATAGTCAGGCTCGAATCACTATTGTGATGTATACTGTCATGCAAGGCAGCGGCTTAGCCCGCTACGCCACGCGGACCCCTAGTTTACATTTGTTAAGGCATTATATCCTCTATTAAATAGGAAAGGGGTGAAGATTTTTTAGCTTGAAGTGCAGTGGGTTAGATACATGCAAATGAACATGTTACACCTATAAGAGGAATGTGTTAAACGTCGGTGAAAATCCCAGTAGGTAAGTCTTTTTCAGTTTGGGAACACTTAGCGACGGTCGAGATGAAAGTAGGTGTGTAACGTAAGTGCTAATCCAAAATGTCATTAGTCTTACCGAACACTATCAGGGTTCCCATGGGTTTGAGCAAACTGAAGGCCTTGTGGGTGTCTGAACCTCCAAGAGGGTCCAGGACAACGTCCAGTCCTGAGAGAGAGACGGAGAGAGAGAGAGAGATGGAGAGAGAGACGGAGAGAGAGAGAGAGACGGAGAGAGAGAGAGAGAGA
>JACXGM010007107.1:0-24026 GCA_016801145.1 Umbra pygmaea | reverse complement strand
AGCCTTTCATCTGCCTCAACACATCTCCATCCAAAAGCTCACTGACTGAGGCAGTTACCCCTGATGCAATACCCTAACATTAACCCTGCTCCACCTGTGATTCTTTTTAATGGAAAACTGTCAGTGCAAGTAATTCCATAATGGTCACATTCCCGAATCCATAATGCCTACAAGTGCAACTGACAAGTAAGAGATAAGCTGAGAGGTGTGTTCTGGGTTATCTACACTAATAAATCCATAGTGTGTTTGGGTAAAAAGAAACACCTTGTTTATCATGTCAGGAATTGACCCACCTTTTCTGCTTTAATATGCACTTCCAGATAAAAAGTGTAACTTAAATGCACAACAGAGGGCATGAATTAGGCTCATTTTAAATTTTGAAAAAGTGTCAATTTTTTTCAGGTGACTACAGGCTAACTTGTATGACTGTAAAAGGCAATATGAGTGAGTGTGTATTTGCATGTTTTTTTCGGTCTGTGATTGTGTACGGCTAAGAGATGAGAATTGCAACGAGGAGAAAGAGTTGAGAGACGAAGAGCAATGAAAACATTTCACTGGTGTTCGTCAGAAGCACTTGATGATAATTATCCCAGTGTGGTAACCGATTACCAAGACTGTGAGTAATTGCTTTAGCAGCCCACAGGACTCTCCAAAATGGACTTCTTTCACAACTTCCCCTTATCTGGGGCAGCTAAATCAGGCGAGCCACAAATGCGAACGGTGGTTGTGAAAAGCACTTGAATTTAAATGTAGGGCGACAGACACCCTAGTGGTTAAAGCTCTGGGCCAGTAACAGAATGGTTGCTTGTCCAAATACCCACCAAGGTTAAAAAGCTTTTGTTGTTCCCTTAAAGAAGGGTACAGAAACAGATTGCTTACAATTGCTCTTGAAAGTCACTTTGGGTTTAGGTTAAATGACTAAAACGTCAGTTAAATTAACAGCTGCCTCCCTACCACAACATATGCCAGTCTGACTCTCACTCCAGCATACTTATAGAAATAGATCAAAGTTGTATCACAATATTGTTTACTGGTGTTAAACAATTTGATTATTGTGCAAAGTTTGCTAAGATGTGCAATATTAATCGGAGCAACTACATAATCCACCATGTATACTTCTCACAAGTGATCATAGATATCGTGGTGTGTATGGAAATATGAAATAGTTTGAAATCTGACATTGTAATAAAGATGTCTACTTACGGACACTGTTGGCAGGTACCCTGTTGGCCTGCATGTTCTCGTAGCGCTGTCCATGCACTATGTTGTCAATGTCTTCAGCGTGTTCTCCTGGACCAGGCTGGCGCATCACCTGCGCTAGAGCCCTGAGGAAACAAAAACACCCCATTCAGCATTCCTGCACAATCATAAAACACAACAAATCTCAACAGGTGAATACTTTCAAGAAACTAAACTCCTGTAAATTCAGTATTTCTTTTCAAGCCTTAATGTTTGAATAATGTAAACAAATTGATTTACTGTATACCAAACTCTTTGCACGTTGCTTGTTGATTATATCAAATGTTTTTCTTTCAGATAGAAAGTATGCTATAGCGTTATAGTGGGCTCACCTTTGATTGATAGCAGATGGCATAACTGTAGCTACAGTTTACGAAAATGTGAAATCACAATATTGGGATGAAAAAGCTTGCTGACACATGGAAGTGAAGTGGTCACAGAAGGTCAAATTCAAATTATGACATGTAGGGGAGTGAGATACTATTATTCAAAACAGTTGCAGGTGTAATGAAGTAAAAGTGGCATTTAATTGCACCTTGTGGGTGTGGGATTAAATTATAACAAGGAAGGTGAGCGCATTGAACATTACAACCTACAGTACATTATTACTAACCGAACCCACAGTGATTGATGGTCATGTAAGCAATACCACCAGCAAACTTGAATTTACTGGTCAGATTATCTAAATATAATGTTTCCCTGTTGTTAACCCTTGCTTTTCTATGGCCATTGTGCAATCTTCTGTGGGCTACACAAGTTGCCAACGTGTGATACCTCAAAGCCAAAACAGACATGCCCATCCGAGACCAGGTATAAGATGATTCTTTTTCACCTCTCAAATTATTGCAAAAACAGGGAACATATCACAAAACCTGAAACACCAATACTGATGTACTGTAACAGCACAAAATATAAAACATTATTTTGTAGTTTTGTTTCTAGTTAGTTCTCATTGCTTCAGTGGACAAAACTATTTATCATGAGGGAACTATATAAACAAATACTTCAAGTTTTATGAAAAAAAGTGGTGAAAAAAAATCACTAACATGTAAAGGTACAGTCAGTGCTGCCGAACCAACTACTGTGGCCTTTTACCTAAAGGTATCTCTAGAGCTTCTGAATGTGTGGATTGTGTTGTACTTATTTTGTTTCTTGTCTCTACACATTTTATGTAGCTACGTGCTCCCTGCATGCCACCTCCTTTCACATTTGGTATCTGTTGCTAAACCTTCCCAATCTTAATCTCTTGAGCCACTTAACTCTGCCTTTCAGAAATGACACTCCCTTCACAGGGTCTCTTTTTACACCTGATTTGATCAAGACGTAACCTATATCTCTTCCTCATACTTCTGAACAGAAGAAATATAATAACCTAGCAACACAAATTTCCATATAAACTACAGTACTATATTGCTGTCGTTTGTATGCCATTACTCTGAAATGTTATTAACCCTTTAGGCTCTACTGACGCTCTACAGCAGGGGTCTTCAACTCTAACCCTACGGATTACGGAGCCTGCTGGTTTTCTGTTCTACCTCAACATTTACTGAACTCATCTGGTGTCCCAGGTCTAAATAAGTCTCATATTAGAGGGTTGCAATGAAAAAGTGGAGTGGACTGGCTTCGAGGTCCAGAGTTGAATACCCCTGCTCTACAGCGTCAAAAGCTCTATATCTCGCAAATCATACACGCTAGCAACTAAAGATTGATAACGTTGGAAAGGGGGAAGAAAAATGTGTGGTGAGCCAGAGCTATGGTGCCTCAAAGTCAGTCATGTTTTTTAGGCTGTCGCCTTTTTTACTAAACACATTACAGACAGGAAGTACAAAGTGAAAATGACAAAATAACAACTCACAGGACATTATCTTGCATAACACCAACACTTTTAAAAAGTGAAAAATGAATGGGACTTTAAAAAACATATAGATATATAGTAAGAAATGGATGCAGCATTTGATGTTGACTTGTTTGAATGGCCTCCACACTTTGCACACTGATCCAGGAGCCCCGGGAGCTTGACAATATGCATTAAAAAGCCTTATTCATTTTAGATAACATGCTTTCACACGTATAAAAACAATGAAAAATACATATGTGCTTAGTTTTTTGGGATAAATATTTAATAAAATATAAAATTGAATGACCCAGGATGTTGGATTTCATTCATCCATGTTGTAGCCATGGGTCTGCTGAGTCCAGAACCAAAAGGCACTTCACTGTAGGTCAAAGTATGACCTTTCTAGAGGCCAAAAGGTCAACATTATGCCAGGCAGACCTAAAACTCCTTAGACCTTGAAGGGTGTGTTTGTTGTATTCTTTTAAGGTTTTTAATAAAACACATGAATTGCAACACCCACCTGAAGGACTGGTAAAAATAGGTATGTACATTAAATATTATATATATTGTAAGAAATTATATTTGAAAATAGTACTTATTAATTGTAATGCAACATTATTGGTACCAGTAGAATATCTATCGGTCACCACTGAGCAGAAATCAACTTCACATATGATAATATAATGGAAAGTGAACTAAGTATTGTACGTCTGTTCCAGTGCTTCCCACTCACCGAAGATCTGACTCCCTGGTCTAGTGGAACCTTCTCTCCAATCTGCCAATCAGGACCGGGGTGTGCATATTATGCACATCTGTTTCCCACCAGTCATTTGTTGGGAATTTAAACCTACATTTAGCTGGTTGTCTTTGTTGAATATTGTTTAAGTGTTGTCATCGCTTTGGGTTAGATTATGTGCTGCTCTCTAACCTATATTTTTTTATTATTTTTTTTCAAGTTCATTTTTGTTCAGATGCCGTGACAAGTATTGCAATTCATTCATTTT
Organism: Umbra pygmaea; assembly: GCA_016801145.1. Lineage (NCBI taxonomy): Eukaryota > Metazoa > Chordata > Actinopteri > Esociformes > Umbridae > Umbra > Umbra pygmaea. The sequence goes on along the minus strand of JACXGM010007107.1, from coordinate 19,946 downwards.
AATAATAAAAAATAGTTCAGTATATTACAATGCAATTGTCTAGCAAAAAATGTAGTTGGTTTTTTGAACAGTCCTTTAGGGGAGTGCTGTTAATCAATGTTTCACAACCTGAGGGCTTGTTTGCTACACTGTAACTGAAAACACAACTGCCATTTTAACATTGCTAGCTTCCCAAGTAACATGTATTGAAGCTTGGTTGCATTTTAAAAAATGATGGCTGAGACCCAGGGAGAATGCAACTCTTCCTCTGTCAAAAAGAAACTGAGAACTTACCAAGAGAATTATATTGATTTAATTTTCATTTTAGCAATGAACAAGATCTGAGTTGTGTGTCACTTGCAGGGGGATTGCAAGAAAACAATGATAAAATCCTGAATTGACATATTGACATCGTTTTCAACTAGCCTATATACTACAACAGCAAAATAGAATTACTGAAATTGGTTTTGGTGTGCCACACCAACATTTTTAGTGGCCCCATCTGGCCACCCCTGTGAAACATTTCTGGGACGCCACTGAAAATGATCACAAGAAGGCCACTGAGGCATCTTTGAATGCATGCTCGCTCCAGATAGCACAAGAAAAGAAAAACACACACCATCAGGGAAAATCTCAACAAACCCACTTGCTTTAAAATGGCAGACATATTATATGGACCACAGGTTGCTGACGAATAAAAAAATGTACCGCTGTCCAACAATATAATGACGTCTCAACACAAACAAGATATTTTTTGAGCAATTGATTGTTTCTTTACCAATCACAGCATTCTCTATGAATATTGTTTTGCATGCTGTGCTGAGGATGCTGCCTCAACTTTGGAAAAAAATGATGATTCAATAACTGCTTAAATGAGAAGGCTCCTTATTGCGTAGTGTATCATCGAGGACCAACAGGCCATGGTGACCAAACGCCTGTACGAAGTGCTAAATGAGACACTCAAGACAGTAGTTTAAATAGTTAACTTTATAAAAGCTCACCCAACCAACAAGAGGCTCTTTTTAGAGCCGTATAAGGATGAGGCGCACCAAACTTTCTTCCGCGGTCAACTGCTTGTATGTTTTGTAGAACTCAACGTCAGATTAAAGTGTTTCTGACTATCTACAAAACAAAAACTGTCAGAAGGTTTTACAGATTAGTTTCTCATGAAGACTTCATAAATGCCTGATCTATTCGGGCTGTACAACGAAACAAACAAACGCATTCAGGGCACAGAAGCCAGTGTTATGGAATACAGTGAGGCAGTGGATGTATTTGCGTGAAAGTTTAATACAGAAAAAAAAAAAAAGGAAGCTACCGCAGTTTGCATCATTCCTGAAAAAGTATGTGGGGAAAATATCTGCTGTTTTGATCCGAGAATTCTCCATCCACATGGAGCGCCTTCGAGATAAAATCACAGTTCTCATGTCGATGAGTACGTTGCCAAGGACACATGGGTGATGGACTTGTTCCTCACAAAATTAAATGATGTGGAGTAACTCCAAGCTGGGGATGAACTTATGAATATCCAGTCAAATACTCTGTTAATGAGATACTTCTGTGAAGATGAATACAAAACGTTCTGGCTAGTGAAAGGACCAACCATCGCTCAGAGCCTGGCACATCCATCGCTCAAGAGGCTGTCATCAACAAGAGTATTTCTGCCATTCACCATAACATACGGTGCTTGTCAGAGACCTCTTTTAGTGCACTACTTACTATCAAAATAAAGCATGCAACAGATTGCATATGCACAATGACTTTGTCTGTTTTTCACAAAAATCACACCTGACATCTCACTGCAGGCTGGATAAATACAGGGCGAGAGCTCCCATTAAAGACTAGATGTCAGGTATGCATGTTATCACTAACTGTGTAGTAAGTTGTGATAATTTAACAAATAGAGGGGCATAATAATAATAATAATATATTCCAGAACATGTTATACATAACATTTTCATTCTGATGCTTTATTGCAGTATAAAACAAATGAGGTTCTCAAATCCCAGGCAGATTGTAACCTGTTGTAGACAAGTTGTTTGTAAAATGCCAATCTTATTGTTAAATTCACTTCATACCAGTTCATTTTGAGAATGTTAACGATGACCATTTTTCAAATGCAGATGTTTGTTAAAATATTTTCCTTTATGGTGTGTGTGTGGGTGTGCACGTGTGTCATGGGGGTGCTGAAATGTCATGTGTAAAATGGGGGTCCTTTGGGGAAAAGGTTGGGAAACACAGCTGTAAATCAATCATTAACTTAAACGTTCATCAAATTCAACCAAGACGTTTTACTCAACATTATCTCAGTTTTCCTAGTATGTCAACACCTGACCTCATCACCAAATATTATTGTTGAATAAAAATGAATAATGCAATCTACAGACAAGGAATAATGCCCTGTATTCCACAGATGGATTACCTCTGAAGATAAACAGGATTAATCCTGGTCGGTCCAAGGATGGCAGGCCAGTTGCTGCTGGAGCTGGTTTTGGATGGCCAATCGAGGGCACGCCTCCCTCTGGACTAAGGAGCACATCCCTTTATTTGGTTTGTTGACTCAGAGCCAGGTCTTATTTGACCTGGGAGCAATTAGGGTTAACTGACTTGCTCACAGTTAGAACAAAAGAGGTTTCAACTTGGTGGTCAGGGATTGAAACTAGTGTAATCAAAGACACAAGTCAGATGCCTTTTAACCACTGGGCCACCTTGTCACCATGGCAGTGACGGGACTGACAAAAAATATTCTGGGTGTAGTAACATTGACCCAAAAACACAACCAACATATCCTACAAAAAAGGTTATGCATGCCATTTAAAAAAAATCATTTGTTTTTCTTCTATTTTTTTGTGTAATTTCCAATGGATAATTGTTAACAGTGATGTAGGCTGCCATCTTTCTGATCGGACTTCCAGCCGCGCTGAATCTGTGTGGTCATTAACGATCCCTTATTTTAAGGTTATGGGTGTTAACCCTTGTCTAAAATATCATGACACCCTAATCAGCCCCCACATTCGGTTGCCCCCAGACAGGGGCGCTGTAAAGGGGGGGTAAAGGATGACGATTCTCGGGGCCCATGACTAAGAGGGGGCCCAGTGAAGCCCTGTCTCAGCTGTGTTGGGGGCCCTTTCAAGATTATTTTCATGGGGCCCAAAATCCTTAGCAGCGCCCCTGCCCCCAGATCGTTGTTGTAAATGGGAATATGTTCTAAGGCAACTTGCCTGCTAAAATAAATAAATCAATGAAAATACATGGCAGTGCGAAAAGTATTGAACAGGTGATTATGTGTAAGCCTAAATTGGACGAACAATTCGGTGTTGTAATTCCATAAAAGTTGTATTTACAAGTATAATATGCGATACGCAACCAGGTTTGTAGGCTATAGGACACATGGCTACAGGTATGGTTAAGCATGACATACATAGTCAGTGTTGTTTGTTGCAAATTGCAATTATTACTCGGTATTGTTAAAACTACAATAAATAGTTTGAGATGCTTATAGGTACAGTATCAACAGTGTTGCACACAGAGGCAGTTGGGTTGTTTACGCTGCTACACACATACCTTGACATATTTTCTCTGTGTGGACGATGCGCCTTTTCAAGTCCAAGTTTTGTGAATATCCCAACGAGAGCCATTATTGCCACAACTCCGCATATTATATACACGATTAAGTTTGTCTTATCTTTTGTAGGATCATGAGAGGGGTCTTTTTTATTAGAAGGGGTTTTGCGTGTCATCCATGGCGGGGTGTCGTAGTTTTTGCATGTGTTCTGGTCGAGGCGCGAGCTTGCAAACTCACAGCAGAATCTAAAGGCACAGGTTCCGCAACAGTATAGGTAACTGCCGGTCTGACAAACAAACGCCGGATCCCACTGGCCCATCACATCGTAATAACCACGGCACTGGTCCTCTGTATGCGGTCCCTCTGAAATGACATTATCTTCATTATCTTTTGATTCGTTGGTACCAGTGGGTACCATAATAAAACCATCCAACTTTAGTCCGGGCTCCCCCTCCGCATCGCACACCAGAACTTTCACCAAAAGGTATCCAAGAAAAATCCACGCGCTTCTCATCATGTAAGTCCCCTTTGTTACTTTTTCTCTCCACTGTAGACTACGAAACACAGGCGATATTTCATATCCAGCTTGTACGCGTAATTCAACAATGCGATGAGCATGGTTACTCACCAACTTCTGCGCGTTTTCTACATCAGCGCAAGGTAATATTGTTGGAATTTGTGGAAATGTTATCTTTCTTCAAATTGCTTTAAAAAGATAGGCACAGATGAGATAATAAGAAGAGTTGCTAAATGTTATCTATGTTTAATTATTTTCGATCATGTCTTCGCAGCGCCACAGACAGTCAGAGGTTAGTCTACTAGACGCAGTAATATTACCGAACCGATTACCGAGAGAGTGGGAAATAAAGAGTGTGTGACACTTGTGGTAGGTGGGGCAAGAGAGAGAGAGAAAGAGAGCGAGCAAGAGGGAGAGAGAGAGCAAGAGAGAACTAATGCAAACATATTCTATTTTTTACAGAATTAAACATTTGAATTGCAGGGTAAATGCAGTCTAATAAAAAATGTATATTCAGAAAACAGTTTTTCTATGCCTGTTAGGTTGCATATTGCAATCCCAATTGATCAAGTCAATTTTCCTCAGTTTATATGCATTTACACAGGCAGCTCAGTTCTGATGTTCTCAAAACCATTTTGACACATCACATGAGATATTTTTAATATTTGTGAAAGACACATCCAAATGGGCTAGTATAAATGCAGTCTATGCGTGACCTAAGTTTTATCCTGTATTGTTAAATAGTGTATACTGTAATTATGAAATAAGCTTGTGGACCAAGTATGTGTGATCGGTATTAATGTGACAATTACGGTGCACAGCCAGAAATAACAATGCCATGTATATAAGGTAGTACTGTACAATACAATCAGTCTGACAACTGACTACATCAAAATCAACAGAATTTGTTATTCCCTCTTTGTATTAGTTACAACATGTTCCTTTAACAGTGAAATGCTTATGAATGTATTCTTCCATATCAATTCAAATCTTTCTAGTAGAATTGTGAAACAAGAGTAGCATAATACTACAACAAGTACAACACTAGAGCAATATATACAAATTACACCTGTAAGAAATGCACTGAATTAAAAGTAATAGTATAGGGATATTAGAGTTAGCGGCATAGCAGGAGGGTAATACAGTGTCTCCGCAGGAGTGTGTGTCATTTCAATGATTGAGGAGCCTTGAGGCTTGTGTACACACATTATACTTTACGGTTTTATCAACAGTGAAAATTAAATAGTATATACACAGGGATTTCAGAGTACAGAGATACAGTCTACAGAAGAATCTACACAGGGATATGTCTTATGGCTTGTAGATAGAAACTAAATTGTTATAATGATGTGTGTTTTGATGCTCTGGTACCTTTTACATGTGCCATTAGGTTGAAAGGTTTGTTGATTGGGATAGTAGGATAGTTGATGATTCCCCAGGGGATTTGGAATTGTGAGAATTAAATCTCCTGGATGGGTGTGTGTTTGGTCCATGTGATATATTGGGCCAACCACTCCACTCTCTGCATTGCTGTGTGTTCCTGCTCATTGGTGCTCCTGTACCAGGCTCATTGGTGCTCCTGTACCAGGCAGTGACGCAGCCAATCAGAATGCTCTCAATGGTACACCAATAAACTTCATGAGGATTCATGATTGGGAAGATGTGCCGCAAAACTTTCTTCAAATTGTGCGTGGACCAGTTAAAATGCTTGTAAAGGTGGACCCCGAGGAACTTCAAGTTCTCTACCTGGTCTACCTCAGCCCCATTAATGAGGATGGGGGCGTGCTCTCTTCTCCGCTTCCTGTAGTCCAGGATCACCTCCTTGGTTTTGGCAGATGTTTTTGACTTGGCACCATAATGCCAGGTCATTGGCCTCTTCCCTGTTGGTGCTGTCGTTGTCGTGGGTGATCAGGCCCACCACTGTTGTGTCATCAGAAAACTAGATGATGGTGTTGGAGCTGTACATCGCCACACAGTCATGTATAAGGAGTACAATGAGCTGAGTCTGCACCCTAGTTCAGGGTCAGTATGTCTGAAGGACAGTGAGAGGTTGTAGATGTATGTGATTAAACTCGCTAATTGGTCTGCACAGACTGTAGGGAGGCAGCCTGATATTCCACCTTGATCAGCATTCTTGAAATTATGAACCTTTTTAATGTTATACTCACTTTAGTTACTAAGTGTGCGATTTCCTTGACCTGAAACCCTAACCCTGACCTGGAACCCTAACCCTGACCTGGAACCCTAACCCTGACCTGGAACCCTAGGGTCTCTTGTTCAGCTCAGTATTGCTTTATTCAAAGAGAGTATTTAGTTAATTTGGGATGGCAGAAATGTTTGGTGTCAAGCAGCTCATTTGGTGACAAACAAGAGTGTCAACACAATGTAACTATTAAAAGATGCAAGAAAGTAACCGTTGACACCCTTGGAAAGAAGAGATTCTGCTGAATAAATCTTGGGGTGATTTTTTTACCTAGGTTCATCACAGCCAAATGTGCAAACCTTTATGCTTCTCTATGGTGTATTCTATAAAACATGACAGACAGAAGCCTGGAAGTGAACAAGAAGTGTTTTAATTTTAATTCCATGGAAAAATATATTTAAACATGCTAACTGACACAAAAGTATTTTTTTCCAAATGGCTAAGGGAATTACCAAAATGGTGATATTCCTTTGAGTGAGTTTTCATTTGATATTGTTTTGAAACAACTTGTAGGTTATTTATGACAGTTGATGGTAAATATTTTTTTCAAAGTTGATATTAGCCTATAACTAAAATGGCTAACATGAACTGAAAGGGGTTGGCCTTATTTGAATGGAGCTTTACTTACGTATACTTACTGTGTGCATACAACATTAATATAATAGTTCAAATAATAATAATAAAAATATAAAACCATATAGAATCTGAGAAGGAATTTATTCTGCTTTACCCACACACAGTATATGTGTTACGGTGGTCGTGGAAAATGTAAAGGATGGAGGCAGATGCAGGTTGAGGAATTTAATGACTCCCAAAACAGGACACAGGTAAGGTTTGTACACGGTACATTCTTACACAACAGCTAACAGAGGATAATAATTGACAAATGAGAAACCTCCTAGAGGGCTTATAAACCCTACTGGAATACACACTAATCATATAGAAGTAGCGACGGACGACAACGAGGCCGGCTGCGGGGGTGAGGACCCGGGCGGTTAAGGTGCCGGTGATGGAAATCGGCACACAGGGAGGGGTCCAAGACGTCCTGGGCGGGAATCCAGCTGTGCTCCTCCGGCCCGTACCCCTCCCAATCCACCAGATACTGCAGACGGCCCGCCCTCCGTCTGGAATCCACCAGGCAGCGGACAGAGTAAGCCAGGTTGCTGTCGATGGACAGAGGGGGGGTGGAGCGCCACCCAGCCTGTCGTCGTCAAGGGGACCCCGAACGGCCGGCCTGAGGAGGGAGACATGGAAGGTGGGTGAGAGCTTTACATGCCTGGGCAGACGTAACGTGTAGGACACATCATTGACACTGCGGAGGATCGGATAGGGACCAATGAAAGGGGGCGACAACTTCCGGCACTGGTGTGGCATAGACATGTCCCGAGTGGACACCCAGACTCTGTCCCCGGGTTGTAACACCGGACCAGCCAACCGGCGTTTATCCGCTTGGTGTTGAGAGTATTGTACTGTGTGCTGGAGGCGCGTATGGGCAGCGTTCCATAACTCCTCCACCCTCCGAAACTAGTCATCCACTGTGAGAATCTGGGACGTGCTGGGGTGCCAGGGTACCAATGGCGGTTGAAAGCCTAGGACGCATTGGAAGGGGGTTAAGTTGGTAGAGGAATGCCGTAAGGAATTCAGCGCATATTCTACCCATGGCAACACATCCCCCCAAACCCCAGGATGATCCCGGCAGTAAGATCTCAGGAACCGCTCGATCGCCTGGTTCGTCCCCTCCACCTGCCCGTTAGATTGAGGGTGGAACCTGGAGGTGAGACTGACGGCTACCACCAGCCAATCCATAAACGCACGCCACACCCTCGAGGTGAACTGAGGGCCGTGATCAGTCACGATATCCTCCGGCAGGCCGTAGTTCCGGAAGACGAAGGTGAACATAGCATCAGCTCTTTGTAGGGCGGTAGGCATGTTAGAGAATGGCACCAATTTACAAGACTTAGAAAAGCGGTCCACCACCATGAGTATAACAGTGTTCCCGGCAGATTCTGGAAGATCTGTGAGGAAATCGACAGAGAGATGGGACCAGGGCCGTTGTGGTATGGGTAGTGGGTGCAGCTTACCGAAGGGGAGGTGCCGGGGGGCTGGTACATTGGGCACAGGTAGTGCAGGACGTAACATACCTCCGGACATCCCTGGCCATGGACGGCCACCAGTACTTCACTCAGAGTGTTTGTAGGGTGCGTTGTATTCCCGGGTGGCCAGAGGACTTCAGCGTGTGTGCCCAGACCAGGAGGTGATCCCTGTAATCGGGAGGAACGTAGAGAAGTCCTGTGGCACAGTCAGGGGGTGGAGGAGATGTTACCTGTTCCCAACGTATGTCGTCCTCCACTTGCCACTGGATGGGAGCCACGATACAAGTCAGAGGAATCATAGGCGCGTCCTTGGCCTCTCTTCCCCGTGAGAAACGATGTCATGGTGGCAACACGGGTATGGTCCGTTACCCCGCTACTGGCTTTATGAGCGAAGTACAGCCTACACTGTAACAAAAAGCTGCGGCATCTGTCAGGGTCCCCGTTGTAGTGTTCTGGGATGGCTGGATCGAGTCCACCTATGGCTGGACTAGCGGGGGACTCAGGACTGGGACGGCCAGGTGGTGGAGTGCCTGGTTGGTCCAAACGCCGAATCCGGATGAGCACCTCCTCCATAGCGACCTCAGGTTGGCGAGCAGGTGAAGTCTTCTTTCCCTGCTGCCTCCACGTTAGGGTCAATTATTCTGTTACGGTTGTCGTGGAAAATGTAAAGGATGGAGGCAGATGCAGGTTGAGGAATTTAATGACTCCCAAAACAGGACACAGGTAAGGTCTGTACACGGTACTTTCTTACACAACAGCTAACAGAGGATAATAATTGACAAATGAGAAACCTCCTAGAGGGCTTATAAACCCTACTGGAATACACACTAATCATATAGAAGTAGCGGCACCTGTGTGCGTAAACTGGCAACATACAGAAACTCCGGAGATCCAGAACGATGTCCATGGGTGGGGCCCGGCCCGGATGCAACAATATGGTGTTAGATGAAAATGGAATTAGATGAAAATATACATGCTTTGTTGACATTAACAATGTCATTCATCATTCACACCCTAAAATAGTTGATAGTAGATCTGAGAGCAAGGTAATTAAGGTTGTACAGCATTGTAATAAACATTTAAATAAAATAATATATCTGGAAGTATGTAGGACACTACTAACTGCACCAAAACAGGTTACTTTGTGGGGCGGTTCTGAAAGATACATTTCTAAGATTAATGTCTGTCTAGCTGCTTGCAGAATTGACATATTGCTTTGGACGGGCACACTGCAAAACGTGTTCGTGTACAATTCAAAAAGTGTACAATTCGTGTACAATTACGGGCTTTAAAATGTATAGATTTATTTTTTCTCTGCAAACCTCATTAGTTAGACATTAGAAGAATAGTTATTTTAGTCATGTTCCCATACAGAAATCTAATATATTTAGAGTTGAAGGAAGTGGAGACAAAGCAGTTGCAGCGGATTGGAGTATTTAATATAAGTACTGATATAACAAAACAACAAAGGCTACTCCTTAATCAGGTGATATAATCAGTAGTTTAGCAACAGTGTAGCATAGACTCAGAAGGGTACTCTGGCAGAAAAAGTAGATGCACCAATACAGGCATACACAAAGGTAATAACAGCAATAATGACCGACACCTACAGGTATGTATCAGTGTGGCAGGCTTATATATTGTAACTAATTCAATTATTAAGCTCAGCTGAGCTGATTGAAAACCAAGTCCAAATAGGTGATAATTGAAGCAAAGTCCTTATATGTCTATGGTGAGGCGCCTAAGATCCATGGTTATGACACATATATGTAATGGTTTTTCATATATATGGCCATATATTAGATTTCCGCAAGGGTTATGGAGACAGTGTTGTTTCGCTTACTGTTGAAACAGAGTAGAGGTTTCTACATTCCTGCACTAGCTAGTGAAATGTTGTCTAATTGACAGAATAACACTTTTAACATAAAATGGCTGAAGTAGCTGCTCAGCTCAGACTGAGACCCAAGTACTGTACAGACACAGGAGGTAAGTGTAAGATGTACAGTTAATTAAATCCAAATCGGCAGGCAGAATCAGGTGATGGGCAGGCAGGGTTTGGTATACAGGAGTTCTAAATTCGGGAAACACATAAGACTAACTGATAACCAGTACAGATACACAGGGGATAATCCGAACATGGTGAACACCTGGAGGGGAGCAGCTTAAACAGGTGAACTAAATTAGGGTGTGACAGAACCCCCCCCCCTTCCGGGGCACCATCTGAATAGTGGAGAAGTGCGCAATGAACCAGGAGGACAACTTCTGAGACTCCACTCGAAGGGGCAGGTCATGGGTGGACAGCCACACTCTCTGCCTCCTGGGCTGGGAACAGGGGATTATGGTAGCCCAGAGCGCACTCAAAGGGAGACAGGCCTGTGGCAGTGCTCGGGAGTGAGTTGCGGGCATACTCCACTCAGATCAGCTGGCGGCTCCACATAGTGGGGTTGGAGGAGACAAGCCAGCGCAGAGTCATCTTTAAGTATTGATTGGCCTGCTCCAACTGGCCGCTGGATTAGGAATGAAAACCAGAAATGGGGGTGGTAGATGAACTGATGAGGGTGTAGAACAGCTTCCAGAACTGGGGGCCCAGGTCAGACACCATGTCCGTGGGGAGTCCGTGGATCCAGAATACGTGCTGCACCATGAGTTGGGCTGTCTCCTTGGCTGAGGGAAGCTTGGGCAGGGAGATGAAATGGGCAGCTTTGAAAAAGCAGTCCACCATGGTGAGGATGGTGGTGTTGCCGTCAGATGGCAGGAGACCAGTGAAGAAGTCCAGGGAGATATGGGACCAAGGACGGTATGGTGTCGGCAAGTCAAGTCAAGTCAAATTTATTTACAAAACATATTTTAAAACAGCTGGTGCTGATCAAAGTGCTGTACATTGAAAATATATAAGCAAGGGGTGAAGAAGGCTTTACATGGTGTGTCTCAGGTTCTTGATTTGGGTGCACATGGTGCAGGCAGAGGCGAAGGAAGGCACGTCCACCCCCATGGTGGACCACCAGAACAGTTGCCGAATGAAAGCCAGGGAGCAGCGAGCACCCAGACTGCACCTGAGTCTAGAAGAATGGCCCCACTCCAGGAATTGGAAACAACCTGAATCTGGGACATACAGTCCTGGTCCATAGTTCTAAGAATGGCACAAATACTAATTTTAAAGTCTGCTGCTTCAGTGTTGATGATGGCAATTTGCATATACTCCGGAATGTCACCCAATTTTCAAAAAAATTGTCTTGCCCAATTTGTCAGTTTTTTATTTGTTAAAAAAGTTTGAAATATCCAATAAATTTCATTCCACTTCATGATTGTGTCCCACTTGTTGTTGATTCTTCACAAAAAATTACTGTTTCATATCTTTATGTTTGAAGCTTGAAATGTGGCAAAAGGTCGAAAAATTCAAGGGGGCCGAATACTTTCGCAAAGCACTGTAGTTCATGTAGAAAGTGAACGTTCCCAACACTGATCGGGGGAGGTGGGTGGCTCTTCCTGACCAGTGGCAGAGGATGCTCCCAAATATTTTAAAGTGCCCCTGAAATTTCAATTGAATTGGAATTTAATTTGAAAGTAAAAGACAGTAGGATTATGTTTTATACAGCTAAAACAGCCTGGGGTCAAATTGACCCTAAACATAATAGGAGGGTTACACAAACATGCCCTTACATGCTAAATGTCTGTCATTACATGCTATATTAATCTAACTTTTAGGGAAGAACCATTAGCTCCTTGGTTACTTTGAAATTGACAATGGTGACAAAAGATGATGTTTTTTACCATCAAGTATTATACATGTGAAACATTTAGGAATCTAAATTCCTCTACATATTTATTTACTTATACCTTGTCCCCGACAAATTGGCTGAGCAATAGCTTAATGTGAAAACTTGAACACTACATCCTTCCCAATAGGTGTCTTTTAAATGGCTGGTTATATTATGCTGTATTAATTTTTTTAAATGAAATAATGACAAAGTAGTTACCTAGCAAGATCCCTCACATGGTTGCTCCCAAAACACTAACACCAACTTCAAATGGAATGTGTTTAAAGCTCAAATGCTCCGCGCACAATAACCTGGGAAAGAGGTTACATTCAAAGTAATACGGTAGTTATTTTCTATTACACTATATACTGTATATTATGGCCAATTTCTGATACTACAATGAAACCATTCTAAATATTTATCGTTTAAGTGGATAGTTTATGATTTTGGAAATTATGTCACTTTTCCACTGTAATTCTTCAGAATGATAATTAGCTTTGGTTTACAAAAGTATGTCTAACTTTATTCATTATTTATGCACAGACAACAATGCTATCCATGAGTTTGATTATGGGGGAAAACATAATGTGCCTAGTTTCTAAAATCTGAAATGATCCCTTTAATGGCTTCAAACTAATAACTTTGAACAGTATTCAGCGTTTTTGCTAGCATCTTCAGAGATACAAATTGATGCTGATATATGCATCCTGAACAATCGCCTCTCGTCTTTTATTATCAATAAATGATGATCAAGGGTAATTGACAAGCCTGATTTAGCAAAAATCTATGTTTTTGATAATGTTTTGTGTATTTGCTTTAATCTAACACTATGATCAGCCTTGTTTGAAAACACCATCTGTCAGATGAGAAATTCCCCTCATTAAAGTTGCCTCGTCCAAAGCACTTCAAAAATACTTCATATACAATTTGCTATCATGGGAATATGGGCTGCTGCTCATCTACTCTTAACTTTAAAGTTGTCTGTAAAGGTTGACTTTAAAGTTGTTTAGAGTAACAAACTGCAGCTTGATTAGAGCCTCAAGAGACAGCTGGCAACCTCTCATCACAATGACAGATTTTCATACATTTACGTATCTGTGTGCATTTCCCATATGATTTCTAACCTGTGTGAATTGTTTTGGTTTCAGTTCCAGCTCTGTTTAGTCACATGATTTACCAAATGTTCTTAGTACCCAATTGTGTTCTTTGATTAATCCACCAGCTGTATTCACTTGGTGTTAATAGAGTCCTGCGTTAGTGTTTGTATGCTGTTAGTCATTGTTGCTTTGTCCATGTCATTTTCGTGTGTGTCTGTGTATTTTTGTGATTCACTGTTTGCCCCTCGTGCTAGTATTTCTTTATTAAACACTTTTTACTTTGAAAGTGTCCTCGCATTTGAATTGTTCACTTTTCAGCACTACACATAGCATGTACACAGTCGTGTACCTGTTTTTTGGGGGGATTTTCTGTTAGTTTTTCACGTTAAATTATATGTTGTATTCTTATGAGTCACAACGTAGCTGGTTAGCCTAAGGCATGGTCTAAAACTCTTTATATACATTTTTTCCCAGACGTCTATGGGAGAAATGAATGGGTAATTTACTTCCGGTACCAGAGGATAGGCGGGACAGTTGGGGTCTATAGTAAAACAATTACATTGATTTAATATCAGTCTCTGTCCCAGAAAAACATATCCCTAGGCGGTATTAGAACTACAATCTGAAACAAGGCCCTGTCCATCGTCCCTTTGATGTGGTGAAGTTGTCCTGTCCCCTTAGCAGAAAAACATCCCCAAAGTATAATATTTCCACCTCCATGTTTGACGATGGGTATGGTGTTCTTGGGGTCAAATGCAGCATTCCTCCTCCTCCAAACACACACTGCAAAAATGACACTACAAAATTAAGTAAAAAACTATGAATACAAGGTATTTCTTGCTTGTAACAATTATAATAATCTGCCAATGGAACAAGATAAATTACAAAGTTTTTAAGGCCATATTTACTAAAAACGTGTTATTATCTAATACAAATATAGCTTGTTAAGTAAACATGTCTTATTTTAAAGATGGTTAGATTTTTTAACCTGAATTCAAGATAAATATACTGTTTGCCAATAGAACAAGATTTTTAAGACAGGATTTTTTGCAGTGCAGCGAGTTGAGTTGATGCCAACGAGCTAGATTTTGGTCTCATCTGACCACAACACTTTCACCCAGTTCTCATCTGTATCATTCAGATGTTCACTGGCAAACTTCAGACAAGCCTGTACATGTGCTTTCTTAAATGCAGTCCTTCAAGGCAATTGTTTTCTTTGTGACTATGGTCCCAGCTGTGTTGAGATCATTGACAAGATACCCCTGTGTAGTTCTGGGCTTATTCCTTACCATTCTCATGATCATTGCAACTCCACGAGGAGAGATCTTGCATGAAGTCCCAGACCAAGGAAGATTGACCATTATTTTGTGTTTCTTACATTTGCGAATAATTGCACCAACTGTTGTCAACCTCTCACCAAGCTGCACTGCATGAAAAGTGGGATTTTCGTCAGTAAGTGGCACTGTAGATTGTCATGGAATTTCAGGTTTACGACTGCACACGGCAATTTGCAGGCAACACCAAAAACTGCCGTGAATTGTCAAAAATTGACGTGGGCCTTGCTTGGCAATTGTCCCCCCATGACCCTCCTCCCTCTAATTCTAGGGGAGGCTTTAACATGTAAATGAAAATGCTGTGAGCTATTCAAATGCAAATCAGGGTAGCAGGGGGAGTTTTACCCCAGGTAAGGTATTAACTTCAATTTAAGAAAATCTCTAGTATAAATAGATCCGCTTCAGTATAGCCTAATTATAGACTCTTGAATTTTAGATTGAATTGATTTATTTTTAAAAATATACAAAAAAACTATAAATTCATGGTTTCCGTCAATATGTGTCACAGACGAACGCGACGTTTGCAGGCTGTAAATTGTCATTAACTGCCGAAAATTAGGGAGATTTCCGGGCGTTTACGGGGACGAAAATCCCACCTTTCATGCAGTGCTGCTTGGCGATGGTCTTGTAGCCCATTCCAGACTTCTGTAGGTCTACTCTCTTGTTCCTGACATCCTTGGGACAGCTCTTTGGTCTTGGCCATGGTGGAGAGTTTGGAATATGATTGATTGCTTGCTTCTGTGAAGAGATGTCTTATATACAGGTAACAAGCTGACATTAGGAGCACTCAAGTGCTCCTAATCCCAGTTTGTTACTTGTATAAGAGTCACATGGGAGCCAGAAATCTTGCTGCCTGAGAGGGGATGAAATACTTGCTTCACTGAATTTTATGCAAATCATTTAATAACTTTTTTTAAATGTGTTTTTCTCGATTGTTTGTTGTTATTCTGTCACTCAGTGTTCAAATAAACCTACCATTAAATAGACTGATCATATGTTTGTCAGTGGGCAAACATACAAAATCAACAGGGGATAAAATATTTTTTGTAACTGTTTTTATTGGTACATGACATGAAAGTTATTATAAAGTGGAATCGGGACAGTACAGGAATAAATATTTACAGGACAGGAATGAAAATTCCCTCCAGTGTTAACCTCTAAGAGGCATTGTCTCTCTCAGTCCATAAACTGGTACAGACATTATTATAAACCCACAGGTGTGGGTCACAGGGGTGGGGGCCTGGATGCCTAGCAACAAGGAGGCTGTTTTAGGTTCCTGGTCTCTGCACTGTGTAGGCCTGATAAGGACCCAGGGCTGTACAGTCATCAAGGTCACACACCCCCAGTGTCATGATTTGTTCACACAGTACACTCAAAATCCCAGCAAAGTCATCCCAATCTGGTAGTGAATTTCATTAAACAACTACTACTCTCTTCCATTTGTTCTTATTCTATTGTATTTCAATTTCTGTGATATAACTTTCTATTATACATATACATGATCATTTAGAAAAAAAACTTTGTTTCGTGTTTAACAATGATGAAGATGATTAAATATTCTCTATGGAGAAAGTAAAGGTAGTCTCATCATCAAATCGGAGGAGGGAAATTATTAATTCAGTATGCTGCTTGCTCAATTCACTCCTGGTTCCTATGCTAAAATAAGCATGAGAAACACCAGGGGCCTATTAGCATAGCAAACAACCAGATAAAATCTGATTCCAAAACACATTGGAATGGAATATTCATAAGTACAGATTTTGACTGATAATACTAGAATGTTTTTTAATTATAAATTAAATTAATTAATTTATTAGCGAATCTGAATGGCACAGAAGTAAAAATGTCTTAAGTCACCTGCAATGGATTACTATTTACAAACCTGAAACTTTATCAGGAAAACTAAACCAAGACACATTTCTACCCTGATCAAAAACACCATAATAGAACTAACATTATTTGTCCTTGTTAGCCTCTTTCTCCAGTCTCAGTGCTGCTGAACTCTGCTATTTATCATAACTGAATCTGGCATGAAATGGCCTCCCTCTAATATGCATGCAGAAGCCGCCCACTGTACACTTGTTGCTTAGGGAGACAATTCTGCCTATTTTGTGTCCCCTGTGAAAAGAAGCAAGACAGTCATCAAGTGTAACAAAGCAATTGAAGGATTATTTCTCTTGAAACAGCTAAAGGAAAGGTATGATGGAGGAGAGGAAATTCAACATATAGAGTCATCAGGTACATAGCTAGTGAATTGAATGACAAGTAAACTGACATCAGAAACAGGGATGTACAGTACAATCGTGGTCAAAGGTTCTAAGAATAACACAATTATTGGTTTCCACAAAGTTTGATGCTTCTGTGTTCTTAGATATTTTTTGTCAGTAGTTACTATGGTATATTGAAGTATAATTACAAGCATTCCATTAGTGTCAAAGGCTTTTATTGACAATTACATTAAGTTTGTCATGGATTGGTGTGGTGTAGAGAGAGGGAGACCAAGCAGGCAGATAGATGGTGAATTAAATGGTTGGTTTACTTGTATGTCCAGGAAATGTATCAAAGCAGGATATGCAGTTGCAGGTGTCACGTCTTGGGAATCAACACAATGGTATATAGACATAAATACAACGTGCTCTATAGCGGCATGGAACACTTAACTATATCTATAAAGAGGGTACGCATAGAGATTCTAACAAAAACTGCAACCTTTTCACAACTACACATACACGTATCGAATACAACCTCCTGGACGTCCGTCTTCCAATGATGACAGTTTAATATAATAATTATCAGCACCATCCCCTGTCCACTTGGGCTTAAATAGGGAGAAACACTACCGGCTGAATGATATACGCAATCAGGCCAAACGAGCCACTTAATCAATAACACTAATAATGTCTAACGCTACAGGTGAAACAGGGGATGGCGCCAAACTCCACATTACGTGAAAACCCCTATATATAATAATTTAACATAATATATCTACAAACAACCAATATACAATAACCAAAAACCCCCACAGTAATACATAAACACAAATATAATGAGGAGTCCATTTCTCAGTTCATATTAACACCAGCCCTCACTGGGCTGGACTTTGCAAAGTTTATGCAAAGAGTCAATATATGCAGTGTTGACCCTTCTTTTTCAAGAACTCTGCAATCCACCCTGGCATGCTGTCAATTAACTTCTGGGCCACATCCTGACTGATGGCTGCACATTCTTGCATGATCATTGCTTGGAGTTTTTCAGAATTTGGGTTATTGTTTGTCCACCCATCTCTTCCACAAGTTCTCAATAGGATTAAGGTCTGGGGAGTTTCCTGGCCATGGATCCAAAATTCCAATGTTTTGTTCCCTGAGCACTTAGTTATCACTTTTGAATTATGGCAAGGTACTCCATCATGCTGGAAAAGGCATTGGTCATCACCAAACTGTTCATGGATGGTTAGGAGAAGTTGCTCTCTGAGGATGTGTTGGTGCCATACTTTATTCATGGCTGTGTTCTTAGGCAAAGTTGTGAGTGAGCCCACTCCCTTGGCTGAGAAGCAATCCCACATGGATGCTTTACTGTTGGCATGACACAGGACTGATGGTAGTGGTCACCTTGTCTTCTCCAGACAAGGTGTTTTTTCGGATGGCCCAAACATTCGGAAAGGGGATTCATCAGAGAAAATGACTTTACCCCGGTAGTCAGCAGTCCAATCCCTGAACCTTTGGCAGAATAACAGTCTGTCTCTGATGTTTTTCCTGGAGAGATGTGGCTTCTTTGCTGCCCTTCTTGACACCAGGCCTTCCTCCAAAAGTCTGTGCCTCACTGTGTGTGCAGATGCACTCACACCTACCTGCTGTCATTCCTGAGCAAACTCTGCACTGGTGGTAGCCTGGCTCCGCCCTCCTACATACTTAATTTTCCTTCAGTACTATGTCTGGGTTTTACGGCATGTTCTTGGGTTTTCTCTGAACAAACAGGGGGAGTGGCTGAGAAAGATGATGTTGATGTCCTGCGCTAGTTTGAGTTGTAGTACGTCACGACCAAACTTAGTGATTGGTTATGGCAGATCCAATAGTTTTAAATTTCAACAAAGTACACGCCTTCAAGGAAGATAACGCTTGTCAGTGGAGAGTGGCCAGACTCTCTGTACAAATTAAATGTGCGTACGAGAGTCTGGTAGGACCAGGCTACAGTGGTGGTACCACAATCCCACAGCTGAATTAACTTTAATAGTCGGTCTGGCACTTGATGGACTTTCTTGGGTGCCCTGACGCCTTCTTCACAACAATTGGACTTCTCTCCAGTGAAATCTTACTAGCAGCAATATCCTTGTCTGTGAAGCCCATTTTGCGCAAATCAATGATGACAACACATGCTTCCTTGCAAGTAACCATGGTTGACAGAGGAAGAACAATGATTTCAAGCACCACCCTCCATTTAAAGCTTCCAGTCTGTTATTCGAACTCAATCAGCAGGACAAAGTGATCTCCAGCCTTGTCCTCGTCAACACTCTCACCTGTGTTAACGAGACAATCACTGACATGATGCAGCTGGTCCTTTGTGGCAGGGCTGAAATGCAGTGGAAATATTTTTGGGGGATTATGTTCATTTTCATGGCAAAGAGGGACTTTGCAATTCATTGCAATTCATCTCATCACTCTTCATGACATTCTCAAGTATATGCAAATTGCATATCAACACTGAGGCAGCAGACTTTGTAAAAATCAATATTTGTGACATTCTCAAAACTTTTGGCCACAACTGTACAGTCAAGATAGGCAGGGTAGGCACAGCCTGATAGCTCATATCAATGGTAAAATAAAAACAAAATGTTGTAAACTGTACATTTTCAATTACTTTGGTTTTCTCAATAATTAATGCAATTTTTAAAGTGATATTTTCAGATTTTGCTAAAACTTCATCAAAACCTAATTTGAAAATGTCATGCAGGATGTGTGAATACGTTATCTGTTGTTGCAATGCATTGAACTTGGGTTCCCGCTCCAGTTACTGATGGACAAGCCTTAACTGCCTACCCTATGAGACATTGCATTCATTCAGGTAGGAGTCCGGGAAAAAAGCAACTGCTTAATCCCATTGACATTTAACTACTGGTATAGAGTATGTTTTTAGTCCAACCCGGGGCTTAAACCACAAGAAGCAATCTGAATGCAATTTAGGTTCCATGTACAGTATCTTGATTGATCTGATCCATTACCGTGGCACTCAGCCAAATAAGCACCTGTGTATTTACTGACTTGAACAGTATTTATTTTAAATATATTATTTATCAACCGTTATTTGCACTGCTACCATTTGCACAGTAAAATGTTCATACTAATGTTAACTTATTACCGCTAAACCTAAGATCTCTTTGCACTAATTGTACATGTACTTACATCT
>JACXGM010007106.1:12564-31424 GCA_016801145.1 Umbra pygmaea | reverse complement strand
CCACACACACACCTGGTAACACAGGTCACCATGACCACACACACACCTGGTAACACAGGTCACCATGACCACACACACACCTGGTAACACAGGTCACCATGACCACACACACACCTGGTAACACAGGTCACCATGACCACACACACACCTGGTAACACAGGTCACCATGACCACACACACACCTGGTAACACAGGCCACCATGACCACACACACACACCTGGCAACACAGGTCACAATGACCACACACCTGGTAACATGTCGCAGTTTCTAACTAAATTATGCCATTATGCTGGCATTATCAATTTTGATAAATGATGCATCCCATCTAAACAAGAACTACTGGGATATTGGCCTGTATTTAGTACTGACACAATGGATAACTGATTAACATTTGAGACAAAAACAGTGACATCCAACCAATAAACATGTGTTCATTAAATGATATGGGTAATTGTACGCATGTAAAACAAATGTACAAATTCACGATGACTCATGACATGCCCCCATTTATTTTTTAATTAAGAAAATATTCTGGTTATGTCTGAAACTAGCACGGGTCAAAATGGCTTCAAATCTGATGTAGAAACATGAAAATATTGCACATTTCATGTAGGAAGCTCAACATTTACGGTATTTCCTATTTGAAGTGAATAACCTATAGCAGGTCACTTTTACATTACAGGCCTGTTTGGTAGAGGGCTGCAGAGATGGTTTTTCTTCTGGAAGGTTCTCTCT
Source organism: Umbra pygmaea (assembly GCA_016801145.1). Lineage (NCBI taxonomy): Eukaryota > Metazoa > Chordata > Actinopteri > Esociformes > Umbridae > Umbra > Umbra pygmaea. The sequence goes on along the minus strand of JACXGM010007106.1, from coordinate 30,688 downwards.
CCACAGAAAAACGCTGGAGCTCTGTCAGAGTGACCTTAGGTTTATTGGTCACCTCCCTGACTAAGGCCCTTCTCCCCTGATAGCTGTGTTTGACAGGGCGACCATCTCTCTGGAGCCCACTGTGCTCATTGGGGCCTCCAATGCTGCAGATATTTTTCTGTACCCTTCCCCAGATCTGTGCCTCGATACAATCCTGTCTCAGAGGTCTACAGACATTCCTTGGACTTCATGGCTTGGTTTGTGCTCTGACATGAACTGTTAACTGTGGGACCTTATATAGACAGGTGTGTGCCTTTCCAAATCATGTCCAATCAACTGAATTTACCACAGGGGTGGACTCCAATCAGGTTGTGGAAACATCTCAAGGATGATCAGTGGAAACAGGATGCATCTGAGCTCAGTTTTGAGTGTCATGGCAAAGGCTGTGAATACTTATATACATGTGCTTTTTCATTTTAATGAATTTGCTAAAATTTCAAACATCTTCTTTCACATTGTCATTATGGGGTATTGTTTGTAAAATTTTGAGGGAAATAATTTAATCTTTTTCGGAATAATGGAAAAAGTGAAGCGCTGTGAATACCTTCCGGATGCACTGTACCTGTATTTCACAATAAATACTGGTAACTAAGAATTAAACATACTTTTGGCTCTATGTGACATCATGCATGGAAGTCTCTAAATCTAATTATAAAGCACTTCACTGTAACTATGAACCTTCCAGAGGTAAAAATATCAAGGCAGCCCTCCGGTAGTAAGGATAACATTATTGTGGCCCTCTATCTTCAAAGTTGCCCATCCCTGACAAATATATATAACCTGACTGGATCAGCGAAATGGAGTACAAAGATATGAAACTGACCCCTGGGGCAAATCCAGTACACAGAATAGGGGCAAGTAGGCCTATGGAATTTATGGAATATAATATGCTATATGAATATATACACATATATATACACACACATACACACATACACACATACACACATACACACATACACACATACACATACACACATATATACAATAAAAACAGAATAACAGGTTTAAGGTGTCAGATAGTTTGTTGTTAAATGTAAATGTTTAAATGTTTTTGAGACATGATTTGTCATCAGTGATTTTTCTGTGGTACTGATATAGTATCAATACCTAGGTACCAAATCATGTATGAATATTGAAGTCAAAATGTTGGTATCGGAACCCGACTCACAACACAGCCAGGGCTCAACAACACGAACACAGCAGATGCTGTACCCCAACGCTTTACAACAACTCGTCCTTTTACAAGGCTGAGCGGGGGGGCTGGCACAGAGCCAAGTGGGGCCGTCAATGAGCTGTGCTGCAGCTCTCCTCGCCATTTGAGGACATGCGTTCGGCCACCCTGGGCCTGCGTCGAGCCTTTAACAATCCCAAGGTTTTGTGCTGTAGATGGAATGCTCAACCTGCCTCTTGGCCATGGTTCAATCTGACAAGAGATGCTCGTTTCCTCTGTGTGGGCATAAAGGCAGGTCCCTCACAGATACGCGTTTCCTCACACACCTCATGTACAGGTTGACATCTCCATCGATCAACAGTGGAGTTCACAAAAGTCTGGAGTTATAACGGTGTATGATTTTCTCTGACTGCTGAGACAGTAATGCTCAGCTGAACATCAGCTGAGGCATCCAGCATGAGGCAGCACAAATTGGCATAGTGGGGTGGGGTTGGTAAGTCGAATTCTCCCTTACCACATCGCTCTCCAGCGACCCCTTGTGTTCAGATCGAGCGCCTGTGAATTAAATTACGTATGTGCAGTTGTTGACCGTAATCATCCTGTAAATAAGCTGACTAAAAGCTTCCGTGTTGGATGAGCAGTGTGAAAATAATTGGTTGACTCAGTGACATGTGGTTGGATGAACCATGTGAGCGCCCTTCAACATCCTGCATCTGTGCAAGGAGTTGCTGCCGACAAGGCAGGGTCAGTGGAAATTGGGAGGGGTGAAAAAGACATAGTACAGGGTCAGGACAGCTCATATGAACATTCCACTGGTATTATGATCACCACACAGTATCACGCTGTTGTGTGACTGTCCACCGACTGTTTCCATGGACACTGTAGCTCTTGTAATTGATGCTAGTTTCCATCTGCATTGCTGTTGGCAGCCCTGGACACATCATTTTATATTCCACTGCTCATTGATGCGTACTGTTAAATGTGTTACTGTTAAACACACACACACACACACACACACACACAATTTAGCGGCGGCGGATGACCAGATACATAACACCATAGAGGTTCCCAATTGGATTCAGGTCTGGGGAACTTGAGGGCCAGTCCAACACTGACCCACTGCCAAACCAGTCATGCCTGATGTTGTTGCAGGCAGCATAGCATTCACCATGGCGCCTCCACTCTTTCACGTCTCTCACACGTGCTAAGTTTGAACCTGCTCTCATCTGTGAAGAGAACGGGCACCAGTGGCGGACCCAATTCTGGTGTTCTCTGGCAAATGCCAATCCAGCTGCATGGTGCTGAGCTGTGAGCACAGGTCCCACTACAGGATGTCGGGCCCTCATGCCACCCAAATGGAGTCTGTTTATGACAGTTTGGTCAAAAACATGCACACCAGTAGCCCACAGGAGGTCATATTGTAGGGCTCTGGCAGTGCTCCTCCTGTTCCTCCTCACACAAACAAGCAGACACTGATCCTGCTGCTCAGTTGATGCCCTTCTACGGCCCTGTCCAGGTCTTATGTAATGGCCTGTTTCCTGGTACCTCCTCCATGCTCTTGAGACTCTATTGGGAGACAGAGCAAACCTTCTTGTGACTGCATGTATGGATGTTCCATCCTGGAGGAGCTGGACTACCTGTGCAACCTGAATGGGCTGCAAGTAACGCCTCATGATACCAGTAGTGACAAGGACACTAGCAAAATGCTAAACTGAAGAATCATTCAGGAAGGAAAAGGAGATAGCAACTGTCTGTGGCCACCACCTGCTAAACCATTCCCTTTTTGGGGGTTGTCTTGCTGTTGCCTCTCCAGTGCACCTGTCGTTACTTTCATTTGCACCAAAACAGGTGACCTTGATTCACAATGGCTTATGCTTCCTAACTGGACAGATTGATATCCTAAAGGGTAATTGACCAGGTGTTATGATTACGTGTTCCCTCGATATCTTTTAGCATTGTATTATGCTTGATCACTCTAGGTAATTACTTCTGATTTAGTCAATATTAGTTTAAAACAATTTGTGTATTTACCCATAATATGGTTTCTTAATTTCATATTGTGGTATATGTTTGATTGCATTGCTGAAGAAGCATCCATTTGTAGTTTTAATTTGGCAATCATCTGAAGATCAATCGTCTGAAAGGTTTACCTTACAACATGTCACTTTACTAATTGGTCTAATTAATAAAACATGTATAATAATACATTTAATACTTAAATAGATTTTCTTTCATATATTTGAATTGGGGGGAAAAAATGGCTGGTAATATGTGGCCTAAAACTACATTTCCCACCCTGGACTCGCCAGTCAGTCCAATCATATGACTCCAGTTTCAACAGCTAGGATGGAGTCAGGTCCTTAGCAGCAGATGGCTTAAAAAAGCAGCATTCTGAAATCATCTGCTGTCAATGTGGTCAACTTTGGTTGAATAACCAAACCGCTCAGACGATGATTGACACACGAAGGTCTTCAGATGTGCATCAGGCATCCCATGTCAACTGAAACGCCAACCTTGTTATGTCAGCAAAGCTCCTTGGAAACAAAGCCCTGCCTTTGCTGTTCTGTCACAGAAGGGGGTTTTGTGTAATCTGGTAATCCTCTCAGACTAAATAATGTGGCATTTCTTTAATTCAAATGTATGCCCAGTCTTGTCAATTACAATAAACTCCCATCAGGGCATTCTGAATGCCAAGTCCTAAGACGCTGAATGCAGAACCCGAGCTACACCTGCTTGCATGTGTAAGAATTTACTTTAACACGACTGCAAACTTTACACCTTAAGCTTTTTTACTGACGTTTGGATTATATTTAGGAATGCAATAAACATCTCACAATTGCAATGGAAATGCAAAGACCAGCTTTTTTTAACATTCATAGATGAAACCCTACATTTGGCCTAGGATTGTCCTCTGAAAAACACCTCAGCAAACGTGTTTAGCGAATATAAAAGGAGACTTCGACTGTCAAGCGGCCTTTAATTTGAGCCGGGTATTCGGTTTCCCCTGGCCATGGAATGCTCAGTATTCCGAAGGAGCTCTGATGTTCCCAATGGGATGCAGGCGGGAGCCTGCTGCCGTAACAGCTGCTTCGGTCCGCACGGCACAGCCTAGAGTGCCACTTGGAGAGGGGGCAGCGCAGTGACGGAGGCCTCAGCTGGTCAAACGGATGGAAAGAAGCACCATTGTCTGGTAATGAAATAGATCACCAGTAGCCTTAAATGAACACCATTCATGTCAACGCCATGGCAATTTGTGGACATGCAGTGCAGGATTAGATTTCGTATTTTTCCCTCCCCATCCACCTATAAATCAGTAGACTGCTATATTCTACGTTTTCTTAAACAGAAGACGTAAATACAACAGGAATCAGATGGGTCCTAACAGGACACAGTATAGAGCTTTATTTATCTGTTTAAAGTTTACGACAAGACACCTTCTGCTGCTGCAGCTTGAACAGTCGTTTAAAGAAGTAAGGTTTAATAAAAATGTCAACCTTACTGAACGCAGGGAGATGTGAGGGAAGGAAACCTTCCTTTTCAATGAGTACTTAAATGAGTTGATGTCCACCAAGTCTGTTGTGTTTTAAAATGTTTTCTTTGTATGTTCTATTTTCCAGAACTGATTTTGTGCATTCACTGTTTCAAATATTGATTGCTCTCACTATTGAGTTGTGGCTTTTCTTCAAATGTATCCAATTACTGTAAGTCGCAGCTAGGAGAGTCTGCCAAATGACTAAGATGTAAAATGTAAGATTTATCACAGCAGATTGATAAGAAAAATTAGCTGGTGCTCTGAGATCAGAGCAGATGTTTACAGCTCCCAGAATGTCCGGCCTCGGTTTGGGACTATCATCACAATTCCCAGTTGAACTGATGGACATGCAGCCGTACTCAGAGTGAACTCAAAAATCCCTCACAGTAAACCTCCCTGCTCTCCCGTAGCAGTGACCAGACAGCCCAACCCCATTCATCATCATCACGAAGCCTGGGTTCTCAGACGGAAACACTTTCCCAACATCAGTTCTGTCGGATATGTCGGAAATAAAATCATCCATTATTGAGATATAGACCTTTTTTGAAAACCCGAATTCTCTAGATTTAGTAGATAACTACCGTAGATCCAGAAATAAACTCCAATTTTGTTTTATTTAGAATTTCCCTCTGAACAAACCCTAGTTTAACCATTTTTACAAGGGTCTCACCCCTTGTACCTAATACCATTGTACAGTAGTGTTGTATTACATGTGCCTCTGTACTCAATGAATGGCTCTTTATTTGAATACTGAAGAGAATTAAACTGGCTAACCTTTCTTCAAAAGGCAAACCACTTCCTTTGTTCCGCCTGCAAAACAGCCACCGGTGGCACAAGGAGTTTGAGACAGCTTGGAGAAGATCCAACAACACTTCCTCCAGAACCACGAGAGATAAACACACCACTCAAAAAACAGCCCCCCGAGTCACAGAAAATACATGAAGACACTGACTGGGCAACCACAACAAGGGCGATGAATTACAGAGTTTTTTGACTGGCGTTAAAATACAACTCCCAATCATTGCGACGGAGAAGGAATCTGAAGGCCCTTTTGTCGTGGGCTGGTCAGGACAGAGACCACGGGTGGCTGACGCTAGCAGCGAGCTAAAACACAGCCCACACTGTTCATCTGAACCCTCAGGGTCAGACACGATGGAGGCCCAGGGCATCGTAGTTGGTTTGAGGCTGCAAAAATGTTCCTGACCCTATTGGCATTAGTACCACTCTGGAGGAACACATCAGGGCGTGAGAGGGAGAACGGATGAAAGAGGCGAGGATGAAGAAGTTGGAGGAAAGCAGAGGAATGGATGAGGTGGAGGAATGATGAGGTGGAAGAATAGATGTGGTGGAAGAATGCACTTTAGACCAAGAAGCTAGGTTTGAGCTTGGTTCCGGGCAGACGTTACAACTCCTAATTCATTTAGGTGAAATGCAGTCCCTGTACTGGATGCACATTACTGAATCCACTCTGCAGGAAACATGAAACGGATGACAACACGCGCACACACGCACCACTCTAATTCAACTGAACGGCTAACGAATCCCTGTCTACTTACCCTAAGCGTTCATACTTCATACTTTACTTAATTTGCCATTTTGTCACCATTCAGATCCCCAGTCCCTGTCCTTAGTTGTAGCCAAAATATTCCAGTAAAAATCCCAAGACGTTTCGTCCATGCACGAGGCAACCCGGTTCCAGTGGCTGCATTAACTTGTTATTCAGTGCAAATATATTGATCTTTTGTTCATTAGGCTGCTTGGCCCATCTAGGGCGAGTGGCGTAACATTTTATAAAGTGCTGCTTTTGTATAATGGGTTCCTGGCACTTGGATCTAAGGTAAAATGTTATGCTGATGTTATGTTATACTGATGATATGTTAAGATGAAGTTTTTTACACAGTTTTGTGCAGCTGGGTTCTATTGGGGCGTGGCTACCCTTATGGAATGAGGTCATGTTGGAAAAGTGAGAAACATGAGAAGTTGATAACACCATTCCATGTAAGTAGGCACACAATTCTGACAGGGAATATTAAACCAACTTTCGTATGCGTGTGAATTCCATGCATGTCTGAGTGATTGGCAAGGTATCTGATGTCTCGTGGAGCCAGCTGAGAAATGCTTGTGGATGACGGATCAAGCGTCCGTGACGGGGGGGAGGAATCCAGAACTAAGGGCAGGGGGTCGTCAAGAAAGACAACGTTAACAGTATTCTCAAACTCTGTGTGCATCGCCGTTTGGCCACGCATCACTATGAAGGTCGGGGTTTCTCTGCCACGTGTATTTCGGCTGTGACCAAAAGGGGTTGGCAACAATGGCTGCCCGAATACCCGGAACAAAAAACTGGACAGTCTAGCACAGAGCTGGTAGATGCTACATTCATCCAATAATTTTCAAGCATTTCCCACAGGAAAAAATGGTCCTTTGAACAAAATTCTTGCTAACTTCAAATGTACTGTACAGTGAAGGAGATGGCCTGACACTTGTAAGGTAGTCAACCTCAGTACATCTTCATCAACAATAAAACTGCATCCCAGTTAAAAACCTCGTCTTTTGGAGCAACTCCCTGGCTGCCAACACCTTTTCCTGCAATTTGCCCTCTCTTCATTTAAAGCAGCGATACTCATTCCTGCTCCCGCGAGCCGCGATTCCGTGATTAGTTTTCCATCCAACCGCAGATGCGACCACCCTGAGTTGCCGTTTCATCCTAGTAACGATTAGCGTCACCTGTGCTGAATTTGGTTTGGAGTGAAAACCTACGGAATTGCGGCTCGCAGGAACATGGAATGAGTATTGCTGATTTAAAGGGATCCACGCCCAGTTAACATACCAGAATGTACTGGAGGGCAGTCAATTCCTGACCTTTCCTAGTTTCTCCACATCTGATACTGTTGGTGTGTTGGGATCGCATTTTCCCCCTATTGGAAAACCGCAGCATCCAACAGGCTAACAGCTCCATGCTTACTGAACAGCCGTCACAGTTACATGATCCTTTATTTGAAATCTCCTTCCAGTCTACATATCCTACCTTGCGAAAATTGGTTCAAACATCTCCTGGGGGACCCCCAGCCATGCCATATATTAGACGTATCCCAGAGCTATCACACCTGAATCAACCTGTTAACTAATTTGCTGCTGGAATCAGGTGAGCTACAACAAAACGTTTGAGATGGCTGTGGTACCCCAGGAGAGGTTTGAGAAACGCTGGTTTAGAAAATAAATCCCACCCCCAAAATGACCTTCCAAACAGCTGAACTGAACATTGACTGTGATTGGTGGTTATGTTAGAGACAGAGTATATGGACACGATTAGACAAGGGTGTTCATGTGTGACCACTGACCAGCTGACTGGAGTGCCTGTTCAAAACAAGACATGCCAGACTGAAGTCTCATTTTCATTCATTGGTTTAACAAAAGATGAATTAAGAATTCTTAATAGCTCACCAATGTTTCCAAGGGCTTAGAGACAAATGTAATCATTCGGAGTCCAAGAGCAAGACTGATGAGCATGGCTGTGAATTGGTAGCCAGTGAAATCTTAGCCTACATCTTTCTCATACAGAATGTCATTGAAGTCATATGTCTTTAAGTCCATCAAGTTATATTAGCTTTTGAAAGTCATAAGTCACGCTAGTCTGCTAAGCCCTTCCAGTCATTCAAGTTGTGTGAAGACTGTGGCCTAGGGTGGTCCAACCATAGAAATAGAATGGATAGAATGTCCATTGAACTGCTTTGCGTGGTCAGTCGATTAGTACACAACAAAATGGCGATTGTTGTTAGTTGTCACGGTGACAACACGCAAATCGGTTTAATGCGGAAGTAGGCCGCTAGATCTTTGCAATGGAATGGTACACATAAAAATGGCTGCTGATCTGACCATTCTGCTACATTGATTTGAATTTGTCATTTCTATACATTCCATTTCTATGGTTCCAACAATACTGTCCAGTGTTTCTGGTGCACATAGATTGGCCTCCACTAATATTGGCACCTTTGTTAAATCTCCTTTCTAAATTCCCAAAACAGATAAAGTTTGGTGGTCTCTTACCACTCACTTCTCCCAATCCATACGACTAGGTGTGCTGTAGATTTAAGTTAATATGTCTAAAAACATTTAGTGCAGCGGTCTCCCACCCTGGTCCTGGAGAGCTTCCACCCAGTAGGTTTATTAACCCTGGTCCTGGAGAGCTTCCACCATGTAGGTTTATTAACCCTGATCCTGGAGAGCTTCCACCCAGTAGGTTTATTAACTCTGGTCCTGGAGAGCTTCCACCCTGTAGGTTCTCACTCCAACCACACATAATGTAGCCTCATTCAGCTCATCAACCAGCTAATTATTAGAATCAGGTGTGCTAAATGATGGACGGAGTGAAAACAGTCTGGAGAGTAGCACTAGGGTGTTTACAGGTGCAAGATAAAAAGTGAAAACACCAAAGAAATCACAAAATTTGAGAAAAATAAAGGAATTGCCCAAAATAATACAACTTTTGTTTTCAATAACTGACTATACTATAAAAAAGAAAGACAGTCCCAACAGTAGTTAACTATATCATTCCCCTATGAGCTAATGATCCTGACAGGCACAAAATGGCTAATGAAACATTGATGAGAATGTCAGACAGACTGTCACGTCGGGAGCAAGGCCCAATGTGTGCTTAAAGGTTGGCCGGGCTGGGGGGGTAGCAGGAGGTAAGAGCACCATGGCTCCACCCAGGGTTAATCTATTATCCAGCACCAGCTGCCACACATCCACCCTGCCCCCACCGTGTCACACCGGCAATTTATCGGCAAAGCCACGCAGAGGCGGCCTACTGATGCTCCTCACCACTGGGAGCGCGGGCAGCTTGGTGGGCCCTGAGGGAAGCTTCCGGGTCATGTGACCAGGAGACCGGTACGGTGTTACAGAAGTTAAACCCACTATGATGGAGCAATGACCAGCAGCAGATTCCTCCTGCCATCAGTGGGATTTACCTCAGGATGGCCACTATTTTCATGTTGAGTGTCATCGGTTTACAAAAAGGCTTGGTTTAACAGTTGCGTCTGTGAGTTACAGCTTTAAATTCCAACCTTGAAATGATGTGGCCCAGTATTGTACACGTTCTAGGTTCAGTTTAACAATTGAGAACGCGTGAAAAACAAAGGTGGTGTCTTGTAGGGGCCTGTGTAGGTCCAGGGGTTATGCTGCGTTAGTTTATTCTCAAAGATCCGACTCAGATCTCGGATATTTTATTTCATTTAACCTTTATTTAACCAGATAAGTTGACTAAGAACAATTTCTTATTTACAGCAACGACCTGGGAGCAATTAGGGTAAAGTGTCTTGCCCAAGGACACAATGACATTTGGCTCAGTCGGGAGTCGAACTGGCAACCTTCTGACTACAAGTCTGACTCCCTACCCACTGAGCCATCTGCACCCCATATGACGTCAATTCCACAGTCCAAGCGTTCTGGTATGTTTTGCGTGTCCGAGTTGGAGAAAAACATTGACGCCACCCGGAATGCTGTTGTTGCAGTAGCACTGGCCGAGTACCAGGCACTCCAAAAGCAATACATGACATTTTTTTGTTTATGATTATGACCATTAACCCACCTTATCAAAACGCAGCCATTTGAACTTGAACAGTTTCACTTTATTTCATGTTTTAGTTTATCTTCTGTTAGCAACGCTAGCCATGTTTAGCAACACCCGTTTAAAAAGTCTTCATTCAATATTGCACTCACAACAAGACTAATTCCCATAGCCACAGGAAGTGATATGGACGCAGTAAGGTACTGCAGTAATACGAGTGATTGAAAGTGTCATTTAAACAAGCAAAGTGGTCCAAAAACAATGAAAACAATTCATATTTAAGCCACACAGGGCGCAGCCATCTTGGAATGCGTATCGGAATTCTTGCTCGGTCTCCTCTGAGTTGACAGAGTGGGAAGGTTTCCCGTCCGAGTAACAGGGGGCTTGTGGTGTGTGTTGCTAGGCAACGTCCTGACTTTCTAATCGGAATGCTGACTCGGAATGATAATCGAATGCAGCATTACATTGGGCCCACTCCTTCAGGTCCTGGTCCATTTTGACACCCAGGAAAAGGCAGATCAGGACCCGTCCCAGACTCTGGCTCAGCAGGCCTTTAAACACCATTATCCCTCTTCCTCCACGGCTGCAGATGAACCGTGTTCCCTGATATGAAACATGTTTAATGCTAACCCAACTCCTAGCAGCCATCCAGCAAATTTCATACGTTCCTGTAGCAGTGTACATGAAGGAAGAGAGGGGTAAACAGGAGAAAACACCCCTACATTACAACAACTTTGTTACTAGGCAATCTGCTGTGGGCAAAATCTGCATTACCAAACTGCAACGATGCAACTGGTCTGACTGGGGCTTTAACGCGACCTCTGGATAAAGTTTGTATTATTTATGTATTTTTTATTTAACCAGGTAAGCACGTTGAGAACAGTTTCTAATTTCAAACGGCGACCTGGTCAAGATAAAAAGAGGTGAAGAAACATAGTTACACATGAATTACACAAAAATGAATTACAGAATAAAAATAACATCAGGAATACAGTTTTTGCAGATCTTCAGAATAAACAATGAAGACGTTGTACAGGTAGTGCAACAAATGTCAGCATATAGAGGTAGATCATTGGTAAGTGGCATGGCATGATATACAGTCAATGGAAAAGAGTCTGAGATGGAGAGGTAGATATATCAGAATACAAAGTGGCAGTGCATAAATACTACTAGAGTAGGTGGTATAATGACCAAGGCTGTGGGAAAGGGAGTGTGCAAAACATACAAAGACAGCTGTGCAGGTGAGTGTGCAAAAACTATTAATAGCTGAAGAGAGAGAGTGGAGTCAACGTGTACAATGTTCTGACAGTAGATTTAATATAACTATTTTAAAAGGTAGTTGGAGGGACAGTGGATTCAAGCTTCAAGGATATTTACAGTACGTTCCAATCAATAGCAGCAAAGAACTGGAAGGAGAGGCGGCCGAAGGAGGTGCAGGCTTTTGTGTCAATCACAGATATACCTGGTTGAACCCATAATTAGTGGCTGAATACCATTAAATAATTATAAGTGTCATTGCTGTTTTTATTATTACTGATTATTTGGTCGAATCACAATTTAGCAAAGGCGGCGCTAGAGACAGAACACGACCATGCAATGTGAAATATCGTCACAGGCGCAAAGTGGCTGTAAACGTAACAAATCAGGTAAGATTTACTTCTGTGTTACAGAGACCATAAACACAGGTAAAACCAAACGTTACTGGGAGTGGTACAATAATTTGACAGATAGGCCTGCATTATTTCTTCAGTTTTAATGCAAGATTTCTGACTTTAAATAAATCACTAAGATGCTAACTTAAACAATCACCTTTGTGATCAAAGTTAAGATTTCCCCAGTGCAGACAGAGGTAAGCCGAATGCTCTGTCAGTTAAGCAATGTGATGATGCATCTACAATAAGAATAATTCATTTTAGTTATAAAGCGCTTTATTTAATCCACCAATGTGTAACACCCAGTTGGGTGATTTACAGCAAAGCAGGCTGGGTAATACTGTTCATGCACAGGCAATTGGTCAAACTTGTGAAAAAAACAAATCGTTTTTTCGAGCTCATTTCTGAACACAAATACTTTATGAATTTATGTTTGATTGCAGGGTACTTTGAAAAAACAAAATACAACCCAAACTGGAACTTCCGTGCTCCAAAGAGAAATTACACAGACCCCAAAACCTTCAAGAGCTTCAGCTCTAAGACAATCACCAAATGTTTCCAGAAGACTCACCGGCATATAAAGACTAATAAAAACAGTAGCAGCATATGTGATGAGGTGAAGAATGGGTGGGTGTGTATCTTAACGTTGTCTAAAAATGTCTGTGTACACACAAGAGTTATTTAGTCAGGCGAGCAGGACATTGTGGTGAGTAGGTAGCCCATATCCATACCTTTGTTCTCAAATGATTGTGAAAGGCAGTGATTTTTGTTCTACACAGCATGTCTTTATTAAAGTGTTTACCCCCCTCCCCCCGATCGTCACTGGGCCTGTATGAGCGGTTATGACTCTTGTGATAAGTTATGAAGGCTAACCTGAACACAAAGCTGCTCTGAAACGGCCTGCCGCAGGCTTCCTAATCTCAGACCCGTATTAGCTACCCCAGTGACCACAGCTTCCTTTTTGCAGGAGTTGCATTCAAACTTCCTTTTTCAGGGGCTCGCGGGAAAGAAGAAATCCTTAGGTGAAGTAAAAGACCACAGAAAGTTCGCAAAACACTCATTAAAACCAGTTGAGACCACAGAATTCCCCGTCAGCGTGACCCTGGGATGTCCCACGAGCTGTAGCCCCACACACGCGCTGCATGGTGTCATCTGAGATTGGTGTGGGGGTGTGACATCAACTGGGGCTGCAAGGCTTGACAACATTGTTCCAAACCTGGCAACCCTTGATCTTATAAAGGTGCAGTGGCGCAGAACACGCAGAACACAACACCAGCCACAGCAGTTTGACGATGCCACGGGTTCGAGCATGAAGCACTGCACATTGGAACAGACCTTCACAGGGTGGACGGGTGGATAGCTGTCACAACGCTCTCTAACGACTCATTGTGCAGGTCGAGCACTAGTGAATTCAATTACGGTTGCATATTTGGTGAATGTGTATTCTCAAAGGTGTTTCACTAAAAGCTTCCATTGAGGGGGTTGAGAAGTCTCAGAGGGCTTGGCGACACGGGCTTGGAGGAAGCATGCGATTGACCTTCGACCATCTCACACCTGCTGAGAAGGTGCCGACGAGACGATGTCAAAGAAGAACTGAACATGACCAAACGGGAGAGGAGTATAGGGGTTAAAAAAACAAAATGTTACCCCCTCAAAGCTTCCCTTCATCTTTTGTGGTCAGGACGAGGTAGACAGCGACCGACCCTACATTTGGAGGAAAATGCTCTGTAAACTTACACCAGCACTTTAGTAAACAAGCGGCTTAAGTGCTCAGTTACAGTGACACAGAGGCTACGGCTGCACCAGGCACCGTGTGACTGTGGACTGTTTTTACTCAGGTCTCACTGGCTGCAGCAGGCTGTAATCAAGTGCACAGGCGGCCGTTTACACCGACAGCGTCAACGCTTACCCCCCTCACAGAAGCAAGATGAGAGATGAACCCACTGAGCTTATCTCATAAATTGTGCCAACATTAACTTCATCGAGTAAATTTACCCAGAGAAAACAAAAGTGTCAAAAACAATTGCCTGTGTAGAATTGATAACGTAAACATGTCAAAACCGAGCACAAAATGTAAACAGTGTCATGAAATCCAAAACAGATTTTTGTGTAGTTTGTCAGCAAACCTGCATTACGATGTGATATCTATTTGCCTACTAACACAGTGATAAGCCTCTGAGAGCAATCTATAAAATGGAGTGTGAAAGAGCCAACCAGCAGCTTGGACTTTGCGAATGCAAGATCAACAACTCACAACTTTTTTTACTCGAGAAACACTGCTGCCGTGGCCCAAGCTGTTCCAACAGTGGAACCTGCTTATTCCAGAACAAGAGCGCAGGTTAGAATTCAGCCCAGTAGCATTCTACAACATTGTAAACTTGTTCTCCTCGAATACTACATATGCTGTCTTATATAATAGCAGACCGAAGACAAAAAAATCTAAAAACACGGAAGCTGCCTCACTCTTAAGCATTATTTCCCATCCATATACTATGTTGGACAGTACGCTGCTATTCCCTCTCGGGCACTTTAAGAAAACAACTATGGCCATCTATGGCTAATCTGTAAAGCATTGCGTAGCATAATACTCTTAAATATGGAAGTAGTATCGGTTTGAAGTATGAGGCCTTTTTAACAAGTACGCGTACTTATGCCCAGTATCAGTCCATCTCTATTCTTAAGAATTTAGTAACACTACATGAGAAACGAGGAGATGTTGACAATACACAAAAGACAAAAAATATATAAATAAATAAAAACTGTGTCAAATATCACACAGCTGGGAAAATAAAAACAGAACGCCAAAATTCAGTTCACTCAAAAAACGTTATTGCTACTACATAAACTTACTGACACAGAGAACCCTTCGAACACCCGAGAGCCTGGTCCAACTCTGCGTGGTACTGACCTTGAAATAGGACCCAAACTCCTAACCTGCATCCCTTGGCAACAGGCACAAAAATCGCAACAAAACTACATTTCCTACCAGCCACCAGGCCCCTTTAATACCAGGCTGAACCATTTTCCACTGCGGAAGGCTCATGCCTTAGAGTAAGGCTTTGAAGGAAACGCTCGGAGCCAAATGGCTAATCTGTGTCATGCCTGCGGCCTAGCGCCTAGGACTGGGGGGGGGGGAGACACCCACACATGCCTGGCGTTGGGGGAGGATCAGCTGGAATGAATGGAATTCCCTTTGGTCATGCCAAATCAGGAGACTCCTGTTCCCTGGGGACATCAACTTGACAAAACCGCCCTTAGAGGAGCAGTCTGGGGTGTAGCCAAAAATAAATCCATTTCTGGGAGTAAACAGCTGAACAATAGGGCTGGGGAATAGTCACAACACTGAAATGAGCTGCCATGGAAAGAAAAAAAAAAAAAGAGTAAAGGACTGAGGCTATCTATGATATCTGAATGAAAAAGTTAAATCTAACTTTCAGAATCGCAGGAAAAAATACTGGGCGGGGAAGTGAGAACAACTTACAAACTAATCCCACTTCCAAAACACGCCTTTGTTCCGGGTCATATCACTCCCCTCGTTTTCCTGCGTGAACGACAGTTAGCGCTTGAATATCCTCCGTCCCGAGAGGCATTCCTGAATGCTAACAAGCTTCATCCTGCTTGGTAGGTCTGCCTGTACGA
Source organism: Umbra pygmaea (assembly GCA_016801145.1). Lineage (NCBI taxonomy): Eukaryota > Metazoa > Chordata > Actinopteri > Esociformes > Umbridae > Umbra > Umbra pygmaea. The sequence continues at coordinate 15,086 of JACXGM010007106.1, read as the reverse complement.
AGCAGGGTGAACGCGTGTGATGTAACCCGCTTCGCTGGGAGGGACACATTCAAGCCATGGAGGATCCAGGCCAGAAGAAGCCTCGTAAAATAAACATTAAGCCATTCAGGCAGCAGGGAGTTGCCAGGCAGCGACAACGAAATGTGGAAAACGGAGGACATACCAGACATACCCACCGTATTGGGAGACGCCACCTCCCTTTTCCGAAGATTCTTACCTTGTGAAACTTAGTCCTCCTTCCCAAGCGTAACCTTTATGAAATAAACTGGAAGAACACAAACACTTCAAGTGTTGCAGGATATAATATGAATTTTCGACGGGGTTAGGCCAGAACCAGCCAGGGCAGGTTATAATGAAAGCCGTAACTGTGATTAATGTATTTACTTCCAAGAAATCCAAGAAATTCTAAACTATCCCTTTAAGACAAAACACACTTAAATGGGAGCAGGCTATGGATTCTGAAAGGTAAGCAAGAAGCATCACTTTTACAATACAACCCCTCCCTAGGATATTCACAGTAATGAGTGTGGTCACAAACTTTCAACTATCATTACATGGAGAACAGCTAAATGTGGCTGACAAAACAGCATGTGTTACGTTTCAAACAAACAGTTTCTTGATTTAACTGAGGCTAATAAAACAGTTTTTTCAATGTGGTTATGGGAGAGGGCGGTGACACTAACTTTAAACACGTTAAACAAACGACGATGCGATGTAAAACGAGTATAAAAAGAGTATGTGTATTCCTAAATACTACATTTCAAGCAAATCTTTGTTTCTCAGACTTTTATCTTCAAGCTGCTTCCTGTACACATAAAGCCTTATCCACTGTCAGTTAATAATGGCTGTTATTTCTGTTGAATTCCTATGCCAATTTGCGCTGCCTCGTGCAGGAGGTCCAGAGAAAGTCGAAGAAGCCATAGTCAGGCTCGAACCCATGACTATCATGACGTAGACTGTCCTGCAATGCAGCGACTTAACCCACCATGCATGCAGACCCCCCGGGTTTTTCCACAAAAGACAGACGTTTGAGCGCAGGAGTAGATCAAAAAACACTGATGCTCTGACCAAACTGTGTACATCTCTGATTGCTCACGAAAACAGGTGTCACTTCAATTCTGACCACACTGATTTAGAATGACCCATTCCATACCTCGTCCTCATCCAATTATTTCATATTAAAGTATTAAGTACATGCAAAACATACTGCTGATTGATGTTGGCCTACACCCCTTTTGTCTTGTCAAAATGACAACTGAACTATCTATTATCTTACTGCAAAATCTAAACGATATTTATTTGACAAAACAAGGCTGCACAGAGGTGATTGTATGGTATAACAGGGTTCTGTCGAGTTTTAATGCCATTTACAAATATACTGTGTGTATAAGCAATAGATCAGCAATAAGAGCTGTTCTTTGCCATGATGCATTTCTCAAAGCAGTTAGAGCTGTAAAAACTAATGTGATGTAGAAGACAGAAAACAGGGGCACAGACATTGGCCGAGGCAGAATTTGAACCTGTTACCGGTGGGCACTCACGGTCGAGAGTCAGGAGCTTCGACAGCTACACTAAACTTTGGCACTGATTATTATTTGGCCCCTGTGGCAACTATTAAGCAGCTGCACTGTAGCAGAAACACAAATTATCTTCAAGTTTTAAAGACGTTTAATGCTTTCGTTCAGATGAAAACCTTATTAGTATTAGATAAAGGTTAGGTCCAAAGACAGCCTGTTCAGAGGAGCATGGCCAGCCAGACGAGCGACTGCTTTGAAGTTTGGAACTGACAGAGATTTACCACCCCGTGCCAGTCCCAAACAGAGAGCCACAGTCAGGCAGCTGCTATTCCGTTTCATGTACGCTGTAGAAGGCCTTTTTTCCATGTTCTCTTTAAAAGAGGTCAGTATACAGGATGCTGAAACCAAACCTGTTTGACTGTGTGGCCCTACACCAGAAGCTGCAGCATGGCAAAATACCTGTAATCAACAGGGGAGAGCGTGAGACGTGGTTAGCTGAGGCTCTAGACAAGTAGGGGTGTGGCGTATGTGTTTTCCTGCCAATGTGTGTCAGACCAGAACATTGGCATAAGGGACTTGTAACCAGCCACAATACAAACAAACAAATTAGATTGTGGATAGAAGACAGCACTGGACTATTTCAGTCTCTGTAGGGCTAGACTACGAGTGCGACCTTGCACGGCCCACAAGAAACACCGCAAGAGTGATGGCGTTAATGCCGTACGAGGTCCTGGCTCTGCTCAAAAGCATACCAGCAAGTCCACAATCTGTTTATCCCTCCTCCACCACGATGTTGGCTGGAAAAGCTGTGGTGTCTGATCGGCACCGGTACATTAAACACCTGGAGGTTACAGGGGCCTGCCTGGAGGTTACAGGGGCCTGCCTGGAGGTTACAGGGGCCTGCCTGGAGGTTACAGGGGCCTGCCTGGAGGTTACAGGGGCCTGCCTGGAGGTTACAGGGGCCTGCCTGGAGGTTACAGGGGCCTGCCTGGAGGTTACAGGGGC
>JACXGM010007106.1:0-12464 GCA_016801145.1 Umbra pygmaea | reverse complement strand
CAGGGGCCTGCCTGGAGGTTACAGTGATGGACTGTGAACTGAAATCAGTGCATTTGTCAACAGTACTGGGTAAGCGTTGTTCGATATATCTCTAAGTGATAATAAGCCACTGATCACAGAGCTGCTCTGTAGGAAACTAAACTTTATGAGATAAAGCTGGAGTACTAAGTAGAGCAAATGAACATCATAAGGTCAAATATACCAGTAATATTTATAACACAACCACACTTATTATGGACGTGTGAAAAGCAACCTCCAGCTTTTGCGTCAGATGTTCGTCAGGATTACAAATCGACATCCACCTTCACTATGTCAATGTTGGGCTTTTTACAGTCTCCTTCTGACAGAGTACTCTGGTAGTGTGTCATGTTTTGTGTTAAGCTGACCATGAAGCACTTTCAATAGCAAAACAAAAGTACAAGTTAATGCTTTTTCAAATAAACACTGGGTCTAAATGAGTTGCTCACAGTAACGTTGATGTGTACAGTAACGACTACACAAAGATAACATGGGAGCATGCTTGGCCAATAAACAAAAAGGATTTCTTGCTGTGCCCTGAAGCAAGGCACTCTGGATAATCACAAGAAAATAAACTTCTTAAACTTGTCATGATTTAAAAGTCTGTCCACCATTTTATTGATCAAAAGAAAAGCTAAAAGCATGAATTAAATAAACATCTTATGTATGGAATAAACAGCTGTTTATAATTAAAGCAGATAAACACATGGGCAATTAATTGAAGTGTTACAGTAAACATCTTGTTGGATACTTTGTGTCAGTAAGTGCACCTACTTTCTAAATCTGAAAACCCTTTCACTCTAATGCGGACTCAAAACACAACACGAGATCACTGACATTTTAGTAATTTAGCAGATGCTCAGAGCTAATTACAGTTACCTGTAGTCATTCCCACTGGAGCAACTTAGGGATAAGTGCCTTGCCCAAGGACGCAACGGCAAATGGCACAGTGAGGAATTGAACCAGCAACCTTCCAACTACAAGTTTGACTCCCTAAACACTGAGCCACCTATCGCCCCTGGTGAACAACCAGACGAAACACATGGATATACGCACGATGTCTATGGCCTGCCGTTATTGAGATTTAGCCAGCAGCATACAACCTGTATTCCACTGCTGGTTTGCTTCTAACACTAAGGTTAGGGCCTGGTTAGTACCTGGATGGGACACCAATGCTACTGGAAGTGGTGTTGGAGGGCCAGTAGGGCCCTCTTCCCTTTGGTCTAAAGATCATTCCCAATGCCCCAGAGCAGTGACGGGGAGATCTGCTGTGTAGGGTGCAATCTTTCGGATGGGACGTTAAACGGGTATCCTGACTCTCTGTGGTCACTAGAGATTCCATGGCACTATTTGTAAGAGTAGGGGTGTTAACCCTGGTGTCATGGCCAAATTCCAAAACAGACCTAATTTCAATAATAATCCCCCTCCTTCCTAATTGGCATATACAACTACTTAACTACTCACCTCTACACCTGATGTGTGGTGAGCATTCTGGCGCAAAAATGGCTGCCATGGATCTCGCGATTGAATGGGATTCTGTGTATATGACTGTGTATGGAAGTAAGTGTGTGCGTTGACTGTGTATAGAAGTGGGTGCGACACATTGGTGGTGCATGAGGTGGGCTTCCCCCATTACTATGTAAAGCACATTGGGTCATTGAAAAAGCACTATATAATACAATTAATTCATATTAATAAATATATATTAATATATAACCATTCAGCGACAGGCCAAATGCCCCCACGATATCAAGCCAGTGCTGAGGCAAGTAACCATACTACAGGAATGAACAAACTGCAAAGGTCATGCTCCGGACTCCCAAAGTTAAACTGAACTGTGGCATCTGCGGTTCATGAGTCCTCCTGGGAAAGAGATAAGCCTTCAGGAGCACACAGGCTGGGGTGTCATCTCTTTACTGACGCCCACGGATTGAAATCCTCTCATTTGGCTGAATGATTGCAGCCTGAAAGGCTGGGTTGGAATGCAGTGTCTACTGGAAAAAATGTACGGGAAAAGGGGCACCTAAAGTTTCCTAGGTCAGCTATAGTGCATTACAGCTTGAACTGTCATTCGCTGTCAGGTCCTGCCATAAAAAGTTGCTTGTTATACTACTAGCTTAGCCATGTAAATTATACACCAGTGGGTTTGACTATGACTACTGACCGAGACCTCCTTCCTAAGGCTCAAACAGGATACCATGGTCACATTTGTATAACAGCTCTGACCAGTAAAATGGAAATAATGTCTGAGAGGGCAAAACGAAAATAAGCAACTGGGTTCTCTTGACAAATACATTCCGTTTTGAGAGCACTCTGTTGTTAATCTGAGTCCACACACTGAGTCACAAAAGATAAGCAGTCCAATAAACATCACATTCACCTCCGTAAGAGAACATTAACCAGGCCACATTTCAGAAACTATTTAGGGGGGAATAGGTTTCGGGCAAGAAGGAATAACAAAGGACAGTATTTTTTGTTTCACATTATAATACGGTATACATACACCACAAATTGAATGTAGGTTTCCAACTACTGTAACATGTTAAAGAAACGTTAGTAAGATTGAGAGCCTGTTTGCTGACTGCCATTACATGTGAATTACTACCACCACTTCATTCTCCTACCTAGTCACCAGTTAGTGTTACAAGTAATGAGAATGGATGGTTGTACATAGAAAGTAGGATCCATTTCGCCTGAGGTTAGAACTGGAAATCAAATCCAAACAACTTACCCCATTCCAGAAAATCTGTTACGTGCTTTTCCCGTTTTAAAGGAGAGTTGCAGCATTCATTATACAGACAGACCAGTATATCCAAGAGGGTCTCCACGCTCAGGGAACTTGCATTTTTCTGGTTTCCTTCCACCAGCAGTTGCTCCAACTTCTTCAGGCGCACCTTCGCTGACATTTTTTCTGCCAATTAACCAGCTAGGCTACCACTCCCTATGCCAGGGGTTCGCTCCCCGAGTCGGTTTGGAACAATTTATCTAACCTTGCCCCCTTTCCTGAGCAACCGAAGAAAGTAGATTTATTCGTCCAATGTGGCACACTGAGGTCCCGGAGCCCAACTTGCCGTGTAGCTATGAAAACAACACCGACATTTTGGATTTAAAATCCTGTTTTCCTTAGTTTGGCCTGGTTTTACGCGTCGCCACCGTATTCCCTTAACTCAGACCAGAGGCCCAGTGGGTCCCATTTGCTTTAATCCCGACAAATCTGTACTTTCCACTTAGAAAATGGGATGTCGGGCTTAAACCCCGTCGAGTCTCAGGTTGACCGGCCGTCCATTCTCTCGGTCGGATTATCTGCTCCTTTACATGCGTAATATTTGTGCTTCCACACCGCTAAAGAGGTCCAGAAAAATTAGGGAGCGGCTGTCTTTTCTTGGATTAATCCTTTTTCCGTGCTAGCTTCCACCAGTAGCCGGTGTGGCTCTCTCTGGGGCTGAATATGGCTGAATTCGTGTCAAGCCTTGTCTCTCCCTGGCTGGCAAAAGAATCCAGACAGACCGGGGACAGTGTAGCCCCGCCTACCCAAACCGGAAACGCTTGGGTATGGGTGACGTAATTCAGTGATTGACAGACACTGGGAAAAGGCTGGCACTATCCAGTCCATCAGTCCTTATTCATTTGGATAGGTGTGACAGTGTGGTCAATCACTTGTGAAATGTGTGTTGAGGGCATGCCATACCAAAACCTTGCGTTATCTATGAATGTGTACATTTCATTTTGCTGTGTCACTCCAGTTGACTTCCGCTGTTGGTTTGGAATTATCCAAATTTATGTAGAATATGAATAATGGGGAAATGAAAGAATAAGTATTCTTTCGTAAATGTGTTTGGTTGATGGAAGAGGAAAGGGGATTTTTATTCGTGTTCATAATGGGTTGGTAGTGGATCTGATGGGGGAGGATAGGGCAGGACATCCTGGGCAGCTGTGGTTGAGGTGGTGACATCATCAGGCTGTCCACGAGCTCCCAGAGAATTCTGTTTTAGAGACATTACTCACAACCTTTGCTTGAATACTCACAAACTCAATGTACACACATTTCGTTTGTTTCTTTACTGTCTATTCTCAGAAAACACATTGAGAAATCCTTTTTAATGTTTTGCAACAAAAATCATAATCAACAAACAAACAGTGATTCATAAAAAGCCAGCACATTCCAATGTTCCAACAATGCCTCAGATTTACGTGGAGACATTGAAGGCATTCAATATCACGTTGCTAATAATTACACTTCTTTGAGGCATACAAATTCAACCTTGTCTAGTTTTGAAGCTACATATTTCATATCTAGTAGTACAAATTCCTAAACGTAAAGAATTATTTTTGTTAAGTAAAAAATAATGAGATGAAGAGGTCTAGCTATAAATATAAAAACAGTATTCACAAAAAGCATTAGCACTCTAATTTACCACCAGGTAGTTTGCAGCAACCATGCAAATGAACGTGAAGCATATTACCAGCTTTACACATAGCAGGGATATCCCCTGAGACTAAGGTTAGATTTAAAATATGGGTTATGGAGCTCGTGATAAGCTGAGCTGTACACTGAAGCAGGAAAACACACAGAAACAGGGAAAGGGCAACATAACCTCTCTCACAGAAACCAGAAACATAAAATATGGATGTAGTATACATATATGGATAGATGGATGGATGGTGTATAGATTCATACACTGCATACAATACTTACTCACAAACAAGTGTGCACATACCAGTACACACATTTGTTTTTCTCTCCTTGTGGGGCTGGAGATCTAACCCTGACCCAGAAATCAATGTCCACTATTCCATAGCTTTAGCCCTAAACGTAACCATACCCATAGCCTAAATTTAACCTTTATCCATAAACTTAACATAGGGGTAATGCCTAAATCTAAACCTAACAAGTAATGCCTAACTTAAAGTAAACCCAATTTAACTGCTAAGCCCACTTTTATCTAAACCTACCATCTGACTCTAAACCTAACATCTGACCCTAAACCTAACCTCTGACCCTAAACCTACTCCTGAGCCTGACCATAAACTTAACCCCTGATCCAGAAATCAAATTTTCCCTAGTGAGGACAGGAAAAAAAAGAGTGGGGACTGATTTGTTAGCATTTACTATCTTTGTGAGGACATCTGGTCCCCATAATGTATGTATACATAATCCTGGATCATTAAGACACACTGTCTTCCAGTGGGGTTTAGCATGAGTATCAATACTAATATTACAATGACTAACCGGCAATAACAAGTCAAAGCACAAAAGCTAATTACCATTTTGGATTTGTACAATTATATTAGGTTAAATATAAATTAACAAAGATCACACTACTTCTATTCATTATGCCTAATGTTTAATTGTTTTATTTAGCTCATTTGGGACTGGATATTTTTTCAGCCTGGACAATGGAACTAATTTTAAGAATTTTAATTCTTACAATGTCTGTGATCAAACCTGAATCGGTATTTAAACTTGAAGTACGTGTTACGGTTTAAAGCACTCGTGTTTTTAAGCTTCCTGCTTGCTCGCCAGACATTCCATCATGGACAGAGAGGGGAGGGCGAATGCCATGAGCAAAGCACACTGATCTACATGAGTCAACATGTCCATGCGTGACGTTGAGCACGTGCATGAGTGTGTTTCGTACGTTGCATTAATTGTGTTTTGTTCAGAGAGGGGCAGGGGCGGAGGGGTCTTTGTGAGCTGTGTATAGCCATTTAAGGGCAGGAAGCTTGGTTGGGTAAATTTGGGTAAGGCCCCACACAGTGACTGACAAATCTTCCAAGGCAGTTTACTTTTCTGGCAATACTGGCAATTAACAAAAGTGGTGTCATATTATGTATCAAACAGTAACAAAATGAATGCAGGAGAAGATTTTATTAAATGAACTACAAATTCAGTGCATTTGCTTCCAGTATATTACAGGTAATGGTGTGTTTACTGTAGACATAATTTACTAGCATGCAAACAGCACCCTCTGCTGTGACAAAAATGTATTACAACCATTTCCTTCAACTCACAGCTCACCGACTCACACCCACCACACCCCCAAAGGCCGTGTTCATTGGGTGAACTGCAGGCAGCTGTCAGGCGGATGAATGTGTCAGTGACTGCTAAATTCTTTATAAAGAATGAAGGCCCTTGGTCCACACAGAGCATTGGCCAGGAAGAAAGTGTAAACATTGTGCACAAAAAGTGGTCTGTCCTTAGGTATCACTTTAACCTCACACGCACACCGACAGATATCTGTGAGAGACAGTGAGAGACATATGACAGTGGGAGTGAAGGGATTGTCTATATAAATAGTCTGAGTTCCTCTGATTTCATTTGATTGACAGCTCAGACAAAGAGTTAGGGGGGATGGGGGGGAGAAGGCTAGCTGTCATATCTCACTGGCTGCCATTTTACGACTCACCTTCTTCAGTCTGCTTCCATCCAATCGGCGCTGTTCTTGTCTGCCAGACAGTGTTGCTGGGTAATAAGAACTCCGACAGATCCTATTTATTCAGAATGGGGAAGCACACTGTATATAGGACAAGGAGCTGTGGGATTTATTTTGAGAGATTCAGTAAAGCAGCAGTTGGTATTGATAAACAACCTTGACCAACTGCAGTGTAACAGAACCACAACATACTATATCCTGTACTTTGTTCTTATTATAACTTTTTAGGATGGTTGTGTGGATTAAAAAAGGTTTACATTTAAATGATTTCACTTGTTCTTATCTATTTGGGATTACTAATAAACTGGAACAAGAACCATCTATTAATCTCAACAGGAGGCATACAGGGGGACTTTCTACTGACTGTAAGAATGAGCAAATTGGTCAAAAACAGCACATTTCTCCTAACAGTGATGCTTCGACAAGGCCAATTTAGAATCCATTCACATATTTGACATGAATGCTTGTTCTTAGTCCCAATTGCAGATTATTGTTTTCTCCATGCAGCCAGCAGAGGAGGCTGCTGTAACCTTTTTTAACTTTCATCCAACGATCATCTGAGACTTAAACGAGTTGTCTTGATTCCTCTTTTGTCGGTTCCATCTCAAAACCAATTTGATGACAAAGTCATGAGCTGGACCTCTCCTTAGACATCAAGGACTAGACTAGTTCTACATGTTCCAGAATGCAAATTTCTGATGAAGACATGTTCCTCAACCCCCTCCCCCCACAAAAAAATCGCTATCAAGCTACCTATGACACTGATTAGGTATTATAATGATGTGTTCTTGATATAAGCTCACCTTGTCTCAAATTCAAAGAGGAGGATGAGGGGTCTGTTGCTACTCCACTCCCTGGTCCCTCTAAAAAATTAAGGTTGAAAAGACGTTGAACAGACGTCTTTGTGGTTGAAAAGACGTCATTCTAAATATTTTGCTCAGTGGGGTGTGACAGTTTCTGAAACTGAGGGCCATGTGTTTCACAATGTTAAGATCTGCTTCTATTAAATCTGACATAACGATAATGTTGACATGATATGATATGTATCTACCAATGAGCTACCAAGCTACCTACACTAATTAGCCTATTATTGCTAAATATAGACATTATAGCCTATTAATTTAATTTAAATTTAAACATGTTTCGAATTAGACTATTATAATGGTGTGTTGTATGCAAACAGCATTGCTAGTGTAGTTTATTTATTTAGCCTTTACCTCGTATTACATGTACAACCAAATTATAATTTGAAAGTGTATGTTTTTCTCTTTCAATGGGTTGTCTCAGTTCGCTTTTAGCACTAACGGTCGCAGAGATATTCAAGCAGTTTAGCACCATGGATATCGTTTTCTAGTTTGTGCTCACCTTACTTTGAAAAGAAGTCAGTTACCAATTTTTTTCCTTAATTTTGTTTTCTCTCTTTCTCCTGTCTTTTATTTCTTTTTTTAGCCTGATTTGGCTTTCTGTGAGAAAGACATTTCTACATGCACTGAATTAACAATGTTTATTGTAATGAATTACGAGCACTATTATTTTGAAAAGTAAAATCTGAGTTTGTTTTGCTGGCATAATATAGTGTTGCCAGGTGAACGTGTCAGCCAGTTCTCTTAATACATCCATGGTCAGCCCCGGTTCTAGAACCGGCTCTGGACGTGCATTATGAAATGTAATTAGAAAATGAAAATATCCAGGTAAAATAAAATATAATCCAGACTATTCAAGGGCCCTCTCTCCCCTTGGGCGCTGCAGTCATATTGGTTTTACACCCAGTCTGACGCCCCTGTTGAGATCAACCAGATCCACCGGCGGCGCCAGGCATTTTTCACTGTAGGTGCAAACAAACACAGTATAAAGGGTATAAATGGGGAGTTAGCTCAATGCATGGAGGTGCTGACATGAATTGTGTTAATGCGACTTGCAGGTGACATCCAGGTTGTCGATACAGACTTCTAAATTCAAGCGATTTTGGTACAGCATAGACAAATTATAGATGTATTTTAGATTTCAGTGACAAGCTGTCAGCTCATAGGACTTTTAGTTATTGAAAAGTGTTCTCCAGGCAGATTTGTCTTGGAGGCAGAAATTATTTGATTTGTTGATTCAAAACAGAGGGCGGACCTTAATACTTCTGCGTCGAGTAGCTGGTTGCCTACGCCATACCCTGCGCCGTACCCTACGCCGTACCCTACGCCGTACCCTACGCCGTACCCTACGCCGTAGCGGAAGTGCACCTCTCCAAAATTGTAACTACGTGTCACAGTGACACTCAGCCACAAGATCTGTGATTGGTTGGCTTGATTGCATTGCATTGCAGAGCAACGCAGTAACCTCGACACAGAAGTATAAATCGGCCTTAAAACTCCTATGAGCGCGCGTCAGTTTCATTATGTCCAGTTGGGCGGATGGCAGGGAGGTTTAGTCAGTGACCATGCAAACTTTGCTGGACTTAACTGTTTAGAAAAGCAAAAGTACATCATCCAGGTGAGGCTTAGGCGGAATGTTCACTGGACACGTCGAATGCGTTGCGTGGCGCCGGAAGTCATTTATTGTCAATGGAGCAATCCGCAAGGATGCGTTTGCCTTGCGGGCTTGTGATGCGGTGCGCTCTGTGTGTCACCTACGTTCAAACACAATAGTAATGGTGTTGCCTTGCGGAAGCAAATGTGTGTCAAGTCCGCACTATGCGGACACTTATATCCGGTAAAAAGTAACGTGTGCTAAAATCTGACGTGTTCAGTGGACATTCCAACATATGCCCAGATCACACAGAATCCGTCATTACATATGTGTAACAACGGAAGTCCAGTCATTTCCAATGAAGAAGTCCACCAGTGATGCAAAATAGCATAGCACTATGCCTAGCATGGCAGATGCAGTGCATTCGGGATGTTGCCTGCAACCTGCAAGTTGCATTTTAACATTGCCCACACCAGTCCTGTGGATAAATACTGGTATCTGTCCATGAAAAAAAACTGGTTCTGTAGACTTGTAAAAAGTACAAAGTAAAAGTAAATTTCTGAGTTTGGCTGAATTCACAAATTTTGGAAGTTCCTCCGACTACATTTGTCAGGTTAAGGGAGTTTGTGACTAACCGGTGATCTATAAAACATTGAGTAAAAATGATTAATAATGATAATTAGTTAGTTATGAACTCCCCTTACCTGTTCATTTAGGTTATAATTAGGAACTTCTCAAAGTATGTGAACCTTTTACTTATACTTTTTACATCTCTGTCAGGTTGTCAAAGGCCTAAAAGCTATCAGACCTGTTACACTGAGCCTTTACCACAGCTATGGCGTTATTCCCGTTTTCATTGTCGCACTTCACTGTTGTGTAAAAAGTGATTAAAAAAATGCAATAACAACTATTAAATGGATTAATTGAACTTTAGATTACATGTCTTGTATTTCATGTTTGTACTAGTTTGCTATAATGTTCTTGTAGTATTGTTACGATGTATGGGGTCTTTTGTGGATCGTGGCAGGATGTGGGTGGGTATGATATGATGTTTATATGTGTGATGTTCTTCTTTAGTTGATAATGTATGTTGTGTTAAGGTTGCTACTCTAGGGTAGTTCCCATTACGGGTGAATGGTGTTGGTTGATTACTCCACACCGGTTTGCGGTTGGTAATTAAGTAGCTATATCAGCTTCTGTGTCCAGAGGGTCGACGTGCGTTATTGTGACTTTGAGTCTTGTTTTTGTCGTGGAGTGTTGTGTGGGATGCCTGATGGTCAGGTTATGGGACTGACAAACATTGCAAGTAATTACTACTGAAGTGCCTTTGCCACTAAGCGTCGAAAGTAATATCTACTGTCTTAGTTGAGCCTTAGTATTTCTATGTATATGTTGTTGTACATGGAATGTAATATTCTACTCTTGTATTCTACCTAAAGTTGTTTCACATTCTGTTCATTAAAACATCTAAATTTCTGTGTGGACCCCAGGAAGAGTAGCTGATATTTTTGGCAGTTCATGAGGATCCTAATACATCTTAAATACTATCTGACAGTGACGCAAGTGTGACCATGGCACCTTCCGAAGGTAATAGTGTTTATGTAAACAACATAGTAAAAGCCTTTTGGGATGACACAGCCCATGTCGTTTTCCAGCCATGTAATCTTCTTAGGATAATAATGGATGATGGTTTAAATCTCTCTCTCTCTCTCTCTCTCTCTCTCTCTCTCTCTCTCTCTCTCTCTCTCTCTCTCCTTTCACTTTTATATGCACTGTCATCACTCTGTCTGCTATAGCATGTTAGTGGTGGTGTGATGCATAATATAGCACACTAATTTAATGTGATAGCAGGTCACACACACTTACCCACAGTCTCCTTCCCACACTCTGTGGTATAATGTATGTTGGCAAGTTAATCTGTGAAAAATGTTACATGCCTGACATTGCTGTAATGAATGTATGAGTCTACTTCTGATCCTTGTCCCCTTACTTCCTTCGTGTTACACACATGTTGTAGTGAAGTGGATTATTTTGTAATTTAATCCTTTTTACATGCTTTCTAATATTGCGATCTGTAATGAAAACAGGAATCCATATTTTTCGAATGAGTCAAAAACATGACTCATCATCATGGCCAGCTAGGATGTTAAAATAAAATGATTTGGGTTCCTCTTGCTTCATAATGTTAGTCTAGTACAACAATTCCAACCTTGCTTTTCTGTCCTCCTCAAATAGATGTGCATTTACCCCTGAAAGCTGATAACTGGCTTTTATTGAATATGGTCCAACGAAAACCATAAACATTATGGCATAGAATAGATGCTGCCCTAAAAATTTTATTGTAAAAATACAGTACTTACTTTTCTTATTCATCTTCTAAACAATAATTTGTTAGATTTGAAATCAAACTATTAATATAAGATTCAAATATAGATTCCCAGTCTTTAGAGTATAATTGTGTACTATGTACTAAGTTAAGCATGCCGATCATCCATCCAGATGCTCAAATATTCCAAGCATGAACTCAGCCACTGGGGGCACCATCCGATGTACGAATGCATAAATCATCACTTGTTCAGACGTGCATTTGAAAAAAGCTTATATTTTATTTCATCATTTCCCTGGCTGGGACAGGGTTCCCCACATCAGAACCATTGCCATACAGAACGCATACAGAGTGCCCAGAGCAATAACTTCACTCAGTATTTATAAGCCTTAAGACCTAGTTCCTTATAGGAGAACCTTATCTCTTCAGACCCGTGACTCACATTACCAGGTCAGCAGGTCTCCTTAAAACATTAGGTCATCTTCTAGAATCTTACCCGTCTTGTGACCCTAAGTGACCTGGAATCAACTGTTTCCTCTATACATTTGTTTACCTCCTTAACACAGCCTATTTTATTCTAATCATCTTGTCTGAATGATGTAAAGAGTAATATATATATTCATTATATTCATATATATTAGACATAGGCTTACACCAAAGTTCAATATATAATAGATAAAAGAGTTATCAGCTATAAGTTGTTCTCTGTCTGCAAGCTTATTCTGATGCTACAAGAATAAGATCAGCCATTAATGGCCTCTCTGACGTAATCAATTTTTGAACAGATTAATACAAGTCACAGTGAACCAGGCTGCCCCTAACAAGATTCACACAGAGCCTTTCTGCACGGCCATTGAGCTGCCTTGAATCTCTCCCTCCCAGAGAGGGAGGAAAAGCCCCTGTCTACACTCAGATAACCTAACTGTCACAATATCCCTAGTGTCTGTGTGCTTGTTCTGTGTTTCACTTTGTAGGGGTTTCTCCCCTGTGTGTTTTAATTATTTTTTCCCGCTCTTTGTGTCACATGATCCCAGAGGCGTCATGCCCATTGAAACTAAGGGGGCACGTGCCCCCTCAGATTTTTGAGCCAGGTGGATTTTCCTATTCATACCTGTATTTGTGGGCACCTGTTTCCATGTGTTGTGCACAATAGAGATGCGCGGCCGAGCTATTAATTCATCCGCAACCACATCACAAAACTCATCAACTGTCCACCATCCACCCGCACC
>JACXGM010007105.1:0-31325 GCA_016801145.1 Umbra pygmaea | reverse complement strand
TTTCAAGAAGACCATGATTTTTATGCAGGTAAGTATGAAGTATACACCACTGCGTTTCTAGCCAATAAAGGCCTTAAAGACACAAGAGTAATGAATGGCCCCTTTCGTCACCTTACCTAAACCCTATTGAGTACTTGTGGCCCCTTCTTAAATGGTTGATTTATGGTGAAGGAAAACAGTACACCTCTCTGAACAGTGTCTGGGAGGCTGTGGTTGCTGCTGCACAGCAAGTTGATCGTCAACAGATCAAGAAACTGACTCTATGAATGGAAGGCGTATGACTGTTATTGAAAAGAAGGGTGCCTATATTTTGAGTTGTTTATTATTCTCACTTTAACATATGGAAATCAATAAGTGTGATGGGAAACTTTTCGTTTCACATTTAGTTACATAATTATTCTGCATACTAACAGTTGCCCAACAATTGTGCACACATAGATATTCTCCAAAGAAGGCAAATACCTCTTTTACTTTCTTAACTATTCAGGTTTGATGTGTGTATATTTACATTTTGGATTGACCAAGAGCACTGTAGTTGTTCAATAATAAAATGAATCCTCAAGACTACATCTTGCTTAATAATTGTGCACATAGTGTATATTGGTGCAAAATGTAGTGTTTTTTGCATTTACCTATTGCACCAGTAGTGAAGAATGATGCCAAATTTATGGCTTTTAGTGTATAGAGACAAAATAAGGTATTTTCTTCACTTAGGTGTACTCCATTACTGTGGCAGATCCACTGTAGATGATGCATGCATTACAACAAAGAATCAAGGTAGACAGTTAAATTTGACAACACTTTAAATAATCTCATAAAACATATCATGTTGATTTAACTGGCCGTGTTCTCTGGACTACTTTTCTACAAAGTTTCTTGGCTGATTCCTTGAACTCATCCGTCTTCAGAACATATATGATGGGGTTTAGCAGGGGTGGAAGCACTGAGGTCAAGGAATAATTGATGATCCGTATGTTTGTTGGTATGAAGAAGAATGAAGCTAATAGGTAGAGTACAATAATAGGGATGTAGAATATGGCCACCAATAGCAGGTGTGAGGTGCATGTCTTCAAGGCTCTGATTCTGAGAAAGAAAGGAGAGGTAAATATATTGGGAAGACGTCCTTCAAGGCAAACAAAGACATCTTACATTAAGGGAAAGGTCAATTGTTATTTTTTTTAAATAGGGAGGACTGAATTTTTTTACAGGGGCTGAGGGAAGTATGTTTTTTAGGTTTCGTACATTTAAATCATTCCATTTCTCCCTGCTTTGTTTATGGTACTGTACCTCCTAATATTGGAATGCTAATGGTAGAATCTGAGCTACGTTCACAGGTACAAATATTTTGTGTCGTACAACAATGCCTCTTCATCAAGTTAAACAGGAATCATATCATCTCTATTCTTGAAATGTACCTATGACATTAAAATATGAACTTTCAATAACATACGTTAATTTCAGTATAGCTAGCTGGTAAAATGATTCACATTTTTTGCTAGTTGTCTAACTAAACTACACTTGCTTATCTACAGTACCATCTAAGCAAAGATATTATCTAGCATGGAAGCTACTTTTGGTAGCTTAGCTAGGCAGATGGGAAAGGGTATGTTTTTTAAATCGGTTCAAATAGGCCTACTTTTTATTTTTCATAATATTTACATGGGGAGGGTGTGCAACATTTGTTAAAACCAAGATGAGAGGTTGGGGAATATTTATTGATACAGAGCATTTCACCAGACCCCATCATACAAGGACAATCCCTAAAATCGACCCGGCATGTTCAGTGTCATAAGTATATTTTGATATTTTTCACTCATATCAATCATATCATACAGTATAACCACATGTTTCTGTGAACATACGGCTCTGATCAGTACTACTTCTCACCTGTCCTGGGGCAGCGTGATGGTGACAAGGGCATGGATGATACAGATGTAAGATGCTATGATAAAGATAATGGGGATGTATGCCGCTACACAAATGTCAAGTCTTGACATCACCAAGTTAGGAAGCACATCAGAGCAGGGAGCCGCAAGATGGTACAGGGGGCCGTGGTCACAGAAGAAACTGTTTATCACCAATGACCTACAATATAATAACATCTTTATTGTTGGTATGTTACAGAAGAACATTAATGTGTTGTCTGCTCAATTCATATCCCAGCATGCAGCATTCTACAATGTAATGTTTGGGGTACTCGCGTACCTAATTTACTGCTGGGATACCTACCCACAGAAGGAGAGGCGGGTGATGAAACCCACAAGGAGCAACACGATTAACAGAGAAAAAAGCCAGGCAGCACCAACCAGCAGAAACATGGACCTGTGATTTACTAACACGTGGTACCTGTGTGGACAGAGGAAATAAGTTGTTAACTATTTGCATCTACATGTCAAGTTGTATTCTTGAGGATAAATTTTAATCTCAAATTTTGCTCTTGGTCAATCCAAAATGTAAATACACATCAAACCTGAATAGTTAAGAAATTAAAAGTGAGGTCTTGACTTTCTTTGGAGAATATATATGTGTGCACAATTGTGGGGCAACTAAATAATTATGCAACTAATGTAAAACAAAAAGTGTCCATACTCAGTGTTCATACTCGCTGTTTTCCTTCACTGTAAATCGACCATTTAAAAAGAGACCACAAGTTCTCAATAGGGTTAGATCAGGTGAGGTAGGGGGCCATGTCATTATTCTTTCATATTTAAGGCCTTTTACTGGCTAGCTATGCAGTGGAGTATTTTGATGCCTGCAATGGAGTACTGTCCTGCACAGTGTTGGCTAACGTTACTTTTACAATCAATTGTTGAGTTCACAAGTTTTGGGAATTCCCTAATTAAGACAAAATGATCAGGTAAATGGAGCCATATCTTACTGGTGACCATGATTGATATTTTCTTTCTATACATCATTGTTACGATATAAACTCCATTTACCTGATCATTAAGTGTCTTAATTGGGGACTTACCAAAACTTGTGAACTCAACAAGTAACTGAAAAGTAATCGTAAAAGTAACTTTACCCAACACTGGTCCTGCATTAAAATCATTTGAAAGATGCATACTTTTTCCTGTACCACTGTTCGAAGAAACTGTCTTCTATTAACTGACAGTTTGAGTCCATCTTAAACCCAACTTGCTCATCTTTATTAATAACAGCCCATACCAGTACCCCACCTTCACCTTGCTGGCGCCTGAGTCAAAGTGGAGCTCTGTGCCTGTTACTGAACCAGCCATGGGCCCATCAATCTGGTCCATCAAGAGTACTTTCATCTCATCAGTCCATAAAACCTTTCAAAAATCTGTCTTCAGATTGGTTGGGTTTCAGCCTCCCTTACCATGGCCATGTCTCTAAGCACTGAACACGTTATACTTCTGGGCACTCAAGGTAGGTTGCAATTCTGGAATATGACAGCACCGGAGAAATGGGTTCCTGGTAGCCTCACAATTGAGTCTTCTCAAATCTTTGGTCTAATTTGCATCATTTTTTCTCAGCACGTTTCTTGAAACCTTATTGACTATTTGCAATAAAACGTTTGATGGTTTTGTGATCACGCCCCAATATCTTGGTAATTTCAAGAGAGATACTGTACATGCCATTTTGCCCGAGGAACAGAAGCTGCCTAATAGATATGCACACTTTGATAAAGGGTGTTGATCTCCTTAGGTCACACACTCCTTCATTACACAAATACACATCACTTGATATCCTTACATCCAATAAGCATTCCAGTTCAAACAGGACTTGGAACATATGCATATTAAATATGGTTTCCTCCGGGTGCTCCGGTTTCCCCCACCATCATCAAAAAAAACATGCAGGTTAGGTTCTCCAGTCAGTGCCCCTGACGAAGGCACTGGCTCAGATCTGGAGTTGGTCCCCGGGCGCCGTAAATGGCTGCCCACTGCTCCCTTGAGGGATGGGTTAAATGCAGAGAATGAATTTCGCTACATGTATGTGTATGTGACAAATAAAGTACCTTTAAAGATGATATGGTAAAAACACTGACTTGCCTAGTAATTGTGCACACAGTGTAGATAGAAGTATTACTTAAAATGCCTTATTTCCCAAGTGAATACTTAAATGTACTTCAAAGGTATTGTATTTATACTAAACAGTTAATATATTATTTCACAATATATTATTTTATGTACTAAAATATGTACTATATTTTTTTTGTTGTTTAAGTATATTTTATGTTTCAACTTAAGTGTAATATAAGTGTAATACTGAAGTATACTTTAAAAGTACTTTGTTCAATGGGGTTATTACCTGAGTGGGTAGCAGATGGCCACCAGTTTGTCATAGGAGAGGATGGTGAGGTTGAAGGACTGCATTATGAGGAAGATGAAGATGAAGAACAGGTTGGAGAGACACTCGTCATAGGAGATGAACTGTCTGTTGAACAGGAACATATCCAGGAGCTTGGGTACCAGGGCTGTACTCTCACATACATCTGTGAAGGCCATGTTGAACACTGCAATGTACTTCGGGCTATAACATACAATTATTAATGTGTCATTAACACAATGTTTAATTACAAAGTTTCATCAAAATGTAAATAGTCAGGAGAATATTAATTATGGGGTGAATATGTAATCTAATCTATTATCTACAAACTGTAGACCATAAAACTATTTCATTTGAATATCCAATCAAAATAGAGAGAAGGTAGAGAGGAGGTGGGAATTCATGACCATTAAAAACTGGAGTAGCTAACTGAACCAATCATAATTGGCCCTCAGAACATCATTGAGTGAGTAAAACTGGTACGTGCCTGTAGACCAGCTTGCTAGACACAAGAGTTGTATTGAGGGGCAGGTAGGTAAACAAACGCCTAGAGCTGATGGGTCCTGGGACTGAAAAAAGCTGCTGCTCCTAGAACCTATTTGCTAGCAGCTTAGTGCAAGTCCAAAATCATAATATATATTGGAGGAGACAGATCCCCCCGAATATTTAAATATGCTCAAAATGCCCCCCACCCAAAATATTTATAGGCTAATATATATATAGATTTGTTACCCCCCCAATGTTCACTTCATGCTTACAGGCTTGGCTTAGTGCCGTGTATCCCACTGCTGGTTTGTTTCTGAAGCTAAGCATGCTGCCATGTCTAACCTGGTCAGTCCCTGGATGAGTCAAAATGCTGCTAGAATGATGTTGAGGGGGCAGTAGTGGACACTTTTGGATAGGATGTTAAACGTGTGTCTGCGTTGTCATTAAAGATCTGAACCCCGGTGTTATGGAAGGATTTCCAATTCCGCCCTCATACCATCATGGCAACCTCCCCGCATGCTCCTTATTGGTCTGCTATAAATGATGAGTTCTGGTTACCTGTGGAGACTCTGGTCCAAGTAGATGACAAACATTACAAAGATATTTCCCATCTAGACCAAACACAGACACAAAATTTAAACAATTCATGTTAATCCTATTAAATTTATTTAAATGTCCAATAGGGAGGCTCCAGCTTTTTGAGGGCTCTAGTCAAGATATTATTACGGGGGAATTCCCCCTCCTACGACAAACAAAATTGATTCTACAATTACCTGGAACTTAAAGGAAAACTCCAGACCCCTAAACAGCTCAAAATCATTGTGCCGGTCATGTTTCCAAGACGACAGTAACTAAAGTCATCTTCTCAGCACATTTGGTAATTCCCAACTCGGTCTTCGGAAAACCTTAATTTACGTAACTGCAACATTTTTTTAACTAGATCTAGATTCTGCCAATGTGTTCAGTATAATTCCTGATATGAATTCGTCACATCTTATTTTCAGTTTTGGGAAAGTTCACTTTCTACATGAACTAGTTTATAGTTCAGTTCAAAAAATGTAAAATGAACTAGTTCAGTTCATAGTTCATACTTCAAACTTTTGAACTAAGTTCACAGTTCCAAAAATGAACTAGTTTTCAGTTATTTATTTTCCATATGTTGCTGTGAGCTATTATTTTTCAAACTTATTGCCAAGTTTTTCAAACTTAGAACCACAGACAGCAATTATTTTATCAGTTTTAACACTGAAACTATGCGTCAGATATGATCTTCATGTTCAAATTTGAATACTTATCCAACCAGGGTTTACAGGACATTAGCATTAAGCGGACAGCATTTCCCCAGTGTTTCTTTAACGCTTGTTGCTGTCCATTCAGTCCACATTAGAAGCAGCTACAGCTTTCACCCCTACAGTATATTCTCAAAAACATGAGGAAATATGAGCTGCTTGAATGTTTTTTTTAATGAAACAAAAACAGGACATTAGTCCTTCAGGTGCACATGTTTTACAACTTTAATAATTTTCCATTTCAATTCCTTTTCAGTACATAATAAAAAGTAATACTGGAATCCTGGAAAAATATACCAGTCAGGTTCAACAAACACGTTACATAGTATTTATTTACGATATACTTGAAAGGCAAGGTTTAGTTCAATGTGCAGTTTTAGGTTTGCTGTGGATGTGACTGCAGTGCGGATTTTCTTTTTGAAGGCAGGCGGGCAAAATTTGTACAGAAATCCCCGTCATAAAACTAATTTAAATTATCATCCGACACCGATCCTTGCTGTTTGTTAGCCTACATGGTGCTGTCGCATTTGCTGCTTTTCATTTTGAAGACGCATGCTGTGCAAATCACGACACTGGTGGCTGGTGTTGCTACTTGCCAGGTGACAGCGAGAGGTGTTTCTTCTGCTACATATTAAGGCCTCTTTACTGTGTTTTTCAGCCGGGTTTTCGCCTAGAAGGCTCTAAAGAAATCGGGCACCCTATTGAACGAAGTTAAACTGAGACAGCATGACTTTTACAGACACCAGAATGAACGAGTTCACAGTAACGTTCATCAGGCAGTAATACAGTAGCCTACGTTCACCTTCGCCCAAAATATGAATGAGTTCAAGCACAACACTGCTTATTTTCCTATCGACTCGAATCAAAGATCAACTTGCTTCAAAACTAAGATGTTATTTTTTCAAAAATATTGCAGTGACATCACCAAAGTTTTTTGGAAAATTTACTGTGGCGTAGTAGGAAATTACCAAATTGTTCAGATTACCATTGTCTCTGAGCTGATAACCTATACCATAGATTAATTAAATAAGGCTTGTAGGTGAACATTTTATAAAAGTGACCTTTCTGGCATAAATTGAAACATTTTCTAACATATTAACTGTACCATCTAGTTGACAATGGCTGCACGTGAACCATATGTACCAGAGCTAGTTTGTAACCCCCTGGACCAAAGCTATTGACTAACCAGAGACATGATGTATACAAGGCTGAGGAATATATAGTAGTAGTTCATGTTGGGGATGCCTGAGAAACCACTGATGAAGAAGTAAGCTGGATGGATGATGGTGGTGGTGTTCTCTGTGTGGCTGGGGTCAGAGGTCAGAGAAGCCATACTGACTGGTGGTGTTATCATGTCACTCTGGCTGTTTATAATATGAAAAAAATATGTATATTAAAGAAAGGCAGGACAATTCAGCTTGTTAGTATGAGTTTTTCCTGTTCAGACATTGCATAGACATTATTAGAGCATCTGCCTGTAACCAATATATTGCTGTGCTCTTAAATGGTTAAAGACAAATGATTAAATATAAATAACAAATACAATACAACTGTATACAACAATTTGTTGTCAAAGTAAATAACATTAATATATTTCAATGGAAAAAGCAGATAAATTAAAATTACAGTTCAAATATAAATTATGATGTATGGAATAATACTGTAAAGCTGACACCTATTAGGTCAAACAAAGCCAGAGTCAGTGCATTTGACTGCAGGAGAGCAGGTTTAAAAACAATAATGTCAGTGTAGATTCAGGTGTTACTTGGAGAACCAACATAAAATATTAAACCAAACATAGAAGAACAATATGTGTAGAGTCTTACCTGGTCTTAATACAGAACACCAGTCTTTTTATGATAGAGACCAACTTGTAGTGATGCTCTTGAGAGAAGCTGCCCTGTTATACCTGTAACCTGGCACCTGTGGGCATACGTAACTGTGCATGCCCTGCATAAATTAATCAACATACTTGTTTGCTAATCTGTTGCATTCCCCTGTTTGTTTCAGTCATGTTTCAGTTTACCAAACAACATCCTCAGCTAATATGAAGCTTAGGGACAATACATCTGACTGGTTTACTGTATGTTTGTGTAGTATATGATTTTGATTGTCTGTTTGCTGCTTCTTAGTAAACACTTTTAGGGCGTTTTCACACATACCTCATTTGGTCCGGTCTTTCGAACCTTTCAGTTTGGTCCGAACCAAAATTGCAGGTTTGAAAGGTGCCTCGGACCACGGTCCGGATCAAAAGACCAAATTTTGGTCCGATCAAAAAGGTGGTCTCGTTCCGGACCAAACTGAACCATGGTTCAGTTCGTTTGCAGTATGAAAACACTTTTTGGATGGTTCGGACTTTCGGATCAATTACAGGAAGTTAGGCAACTATGTACCATAGAAAACGCTAGAAGAAGCAAAAATTTATTGTGGAAGTAGGCCTACGTGGAGAGAGGAGATTAGATATTTCATTTCATTTCGATCAGACTAAATTATTCAAATACATTTCTCGCGAGTACTGCGCTTGCAGTTTGTGCTGACGTTGATGCTGCTGGTAGTAGTACTACGCAATCGGGTTTTGCTCATTCATTTGTTCATTCATTTTCATTCATACGGAATAAGACAAAAAATCACGGCAACGTCAGACACGCCCGTCTACTCACCAATCAAAGGGAGAAGCAACACTTATGTGGTGACGACAGGCCGAAGGTATGTCATGGAAAGCTCTTTAGTGCGCTAGCAAAATCACTATGTGAAACCAAAAAGAACGGGATCAAATGTATACAATTAAATTAAACACAAACTTTTATGTGTGAAAACGACCTTAGTCAAACCTGGTACTGTAAGGTTACATGCTCAGAACCAGGTCCTTGATTCATATATGGAATATTTCAGACAGGTAAAGTCAGGGCCTAGTGCTTAGTGCATGTGCCCTAAAAACTAGATCAAATAATTTATTGATTTATACTGTATGTCCAGCATGATTACATTGCATCAGCTAAACTGGTCATATACACAGACAGTGGGGCAAAAAAAGTATTTAGTCACTCACCAATTGTGCAAGTTCTCCCACTTAAAAAGATGGGAGAGGCCTGTAATATTCATCATAGGTACACATCAACTATGTGAGAGACAACATGAGAAAAAAAAGAAAATCACATTGTAGGATTTTTAATGAATTTATTGGTAAATTATGGTGGAAAAAAAGTATTTGGTCACCTACAAACAAGCAAGATTTCTGTCTCTCACAAACCTGTTCTTCTTTAAGAGGCTCCTCTGTCCTCCACTTGTTATCAGTATAAAAGACACCTGCCCAAAACCTAAAACAGTCACACTCCAAACTCCACTATGGCCAAGACCAAAGAGCTGTCAAAGGACACCAGAAACAAAATTGTAGACCTGCACCAGACTGGGAAGACTGAATCTGCAATAGGTAAGCAGCTTGGTGTGAAGAAATCAACTGTGGGAGCAATTATAAGAAAATGGAAGACATTCAAGACCACTGATAATCTCCCTCAATCCGGGGCTCCACGCAAGACCTCACCCCGTGGGGTCAAAATGATCACAAGAACAGTGAGCAAAAATCCCAGAACCACAGAGAGGGACCTAGTGAATGACCTGGAGAGAGCTGGGAGCAAAGTAACAAAGGCTACCATCAGTAACACACTTCATGAAGCATGGCAGAGGAAACATCATGCTTTGGGCCTGTTTTTCTGCAAAAGGACCAGGACAACTGATCTGTGTAAAGGAAAGAATGAATGGGGCCATGTATCGTGAGATTTTGAGTGAAAACCTCCTCCAACCAGCAAGGGCATTGAAGATGAAACGTGGCTTGGTCTTTCAGCATGACAATGATCCCAAACACACCACCCGGGCAACAAAGGGGTGGCTTCGTAAGAAGCATTTCAAGGTCCTGGAGTGGTCTAGCCAGTCACCAGATCTCAACCCCATAGAGAATCTTTGGAGGGAGTTGAAAGTCTGTGTTTCCCAGCCACAGTTTCAAAACATCACTGCTCTAGAGCAGATCTGCATGGAGGAATGGGCCAAAATACCAGCAACAGTGTGGTGAAAACCTTGTGAAGACTTACAGAAAACATTTGACCTCTGTCATTGCCAACAAAGGGTATATAACAAAGTTTTGAACTTTTGTTTTTGACCAAATACTTATTTTCCACAATAATTAAGCAATATATTCATAAAAAATCCTACAATGTGATTTTCTGGATTTATTTTCTTATTTTGTCGCTTATAGTTGAAGTGTACCTACGATGTAAATTACAGGCCTTTCTCATCTTTTTACGTGCACAATTGGTGAATGACTAAATTCTTTTTTTTCCCCACTGTACACATTAAAAAGAAAAGGAGGCAGTATTTTGCACTGGCGCACATCATTGGTCACTTGGAAGGGAACAGATGTTACATTCCCCCATCCAGGGCCGGCCCTAGGCAAGATTTCACATGGTGCCCCTGGAATCATAGACAATTCCACTGGTGATCATTGTATTCATACACTCACACAAATACATACTGTTCAGCTTTGTCTTGTTTTTCTTTATTTTGAAAATATTTTAGAAACAAACACACACACAAAACTAAATTATAAATACAATATAAGTTATATATACGCTACCTTTGGTTGTTATTTAATTATTTTTACAGTAATTTAGGCTATGCAATAAATCATATTTTAATAATATGCATAGTACGATTTGTATTTAATACAACTTTGCATATTAAATCTGTTTTGTAAAACAAACCATTGGGTTTTGCATTAAAAAACTTGTAGTCTGTGCATTTTGAAAGTTGTCCTTTTATTAACCAATCGGATTTAATGCTGCACAATGGGAGTAAAAAGGCCAGTGAGACAGATATCCGACAAAATTTTCAGAAGCACTTGATAAATACAGTGCCTTGCGAAAGTATTTGGCCCCCTTGAACTTTTCGATCTTTTGCCACATTTCAGGCTTCAAACATAAAGATGTGAAACTGTAATGTTTTGTGAAGAATCAACAACAAGTGGGACACAATCATGTGGATCGAAATTTATTGGATATTTCAAACTTTTTTAACAAATAAAGAACTGAAAAATTGAGAATTCCGGGCGATTTCAAAATGTAGCTCTGTTGTTTGCATATCGGAAGTGCTGTCCATAACGTTAATAACTCAAACAATCTGTATTGACAAAACCGTGTTTACCTTTTGCTGCCAGTATAAAACCATTACGCATTTATTGGGCAAGTTAAAAAATGTGCTTTGAGCCACTAAACATGTTCAAAATGTCATTACTAGTCCATATCCATTTGCACTGATTCCTTATAATGAACACAGCGAGTTTGAACAAATAAGTTTGTGTACATACCTCTGTTTATTTCTCATTTTACAGTGAAGTCCACACTAGTCGATTGTCGAAGTAATACAATGCAATTTTTTTCCGCAAAATATGACGCGAGGAGTGAAATATGGAAGTACTTTGCCTAACTTGCTGACAGTGAGGGCAAAGCTACCGATAAGTCGAGACCTGTTTGTCATCAGTGCTACAAACAAATGCAAACAAAGTGAGCCGACACATCGAACCTGGCGAAACACTTGGCCGACAAGAATGCCAAGTTGTACAAGGAGTTTAAAGACCAACAGGTTAGTATGTGAAAGATAACATTATCACGTTCATGCCCTTAGGTCAAATGAGGAGGCTATGGTTTATTTTGTGACAAGTCACTATTTTGCACCACCGTAGTTTGACAAGGCTATCTAGAGAAATAGTAGGCTAACTATGGGCATTATTCTCATGGCTAACCAATAGCCTGCCTACGGCTAATTCAACATTTCTGAAAAAGCAACTTTCATAGATAACGTTAATAATTAGCAAGCTGCTAAAATAAAGCATACAAAACATCCGCTTAAATGATCTATAGGCTATATGATTATAATCAGAGCATGTGCATGTTTGTCAGTGATTGTTTAGGTTATTATATGATTAGAATGTTACCCCGGTTTTAAAACAAATCACAGCAATGTTATTTGAGAGTGTTTCTCCATTTTCAGGAAAAGTATTGAAAAAGTATCGATATTGCACATCTTTACTTGGTATCGGTATCGAAACAATAATTTTGGTATCATGACAACACTACTCTAGTAACGACCATATATTTAAATTATAATTTAGCCAATTCAAATAAAAATAACATGAAACAGTGCACAAGTTCAAATAACTGTCATAAGCTATTTCAAATTAGCAAACATTACTAGCATCGTCAAACTAACTGCTATGCTTAATGCAACATAGATGAACTGATCATACATCACATTACCTCTATCTTTATCCCGTTTTTCTTCCTCTTCTCTCTTTTTTCTTCCCTGGGCACCAGAGGGCTTCGGTCTTTTTGACATAATGATAATTTATCAGTGAATTTGGCCATTCGTCACAATCACATACAGGTAACTGATGTCTTTAAGTGCAGCAGGGCGGCAGGAGATTGATGCGTCACATGGACCAGGGTGGATCAGAAAAGCAATGTGGTTATATTTTTGTGGGAAAATCGCTTTTTTGTTATTATTATTTTAAATATATAGTATTGAAGTTGTATTGTTTAAAAAATAATAATAATTAAAAAAATAATAATTTGGGCGCCCGGGCGCCCCAAGGGATGGGCGGCGCCCCTAGCATTTGCCTATTCCGACTTTGCCACGGGCCGGCCCTGCCCCCATCTAACTCTCATTTTCTGATGCGAGTACCAATAAACCAAGATTCTAATTTAAAAAAAACAGGGACCCCACTTTTAGACAATTAAAAAATATATTTTTCATGATTAACACGATTGAATGCTTTAGAAGCATCAATGAAGCACATCAACTTTGTGGAATTTTGTCTATTATATTTATCTATAATTTCCTTTAGTGCAAAAATACATAAATCAGTGCCATGCTTTCGTTTAAAACCATATTGTTTATCAGTACACAGGAGATAACTCTCAAGTCTACAGAGTAGAACTATCTCCAGAATTTTGGACATAGCGCTGGCCAGAGCTATTGGCCTGTAATTATCTGAGTTGTTCAGCTTCTGCACTTTATCTTTATTAACTCTTACTAGCACAACAGAGAGCATAGATTCAGGTAACTCTCCATGAACAAATATCTGTGTAGTTTATAGCCACCAGAAGGCACAGATTCTTACTGGCAAGTTTAATATGTTCAGCTGTAATATTGTCCAGGCCACAGGTCTTATTATCTCTTAACTTTAAAATTGCTTCATGGACTTCAGGAGAAGTGACAACAACATCATCATGAAACTCTACATTATTCACTACAAACATGTTACTTTTTACACAGTTTAACAGTTTATAATATTGTTTCTGCCATAACTTATTAAACTCTACATTATTAAGACTGAGTCATCCCTCCACAGGATTAAAAGTTGATTGCAATTCCCATACACTATTCTGACCTGACTTATGAATCGGGTTGTATACATCTTGTTTGTATTTAAATTTGAGAGGCTTGGTTTCCTACATCTAAATAAAAGGAGCCTATTGCCTATTGATTAATCTGAATACACCAACAATCTGTATCCTATCTGAAACATGGATAACAAATAACATTACTGATGCAGAAATTGCCCTTAATGGTTATAAAAATATTAGATTCCAGATGTAAAACGGTTAGTGGTGGAGGAGGTGTTGCGAACTTTGTCAGAAACCAACTCACAGTCTCTTTTTTGAAGTCTTGCTCTATCCCTAGTTTTTGAATATCTGGCATTGAGCCTTATGATGTGAAACAACAATAATAATACTCTGATATGTGACTATGCTGGTCAAGCTGGCTCATCTCTCAGCCATATTTCCTTCAAGTGAATTAGTTAGATTTTGATTTAGAGTAGGAATTTCAAGAAGCTGATGGTATAAAGCAGGTTTGTGATGAGTTTAAGCTATCACAGCTAATTACCAAGCCTACAAGCCTATATTCAAAAGAGACGAAAAAGTCTATATTAATTGATTATATTTTGACAAATGCACCGTATAAATAATTGGCAGGTGGTGTGTCTGAATTAGATGTAAGTTATCACTGCCCAAATGCATGTGTTAAAGATATCAGAATTCGTAGGTCAAGTCCAAGTATTATCACTAACATAAATTTCAGGAATTTCAATGAGCAACCTTTTTTACATGACCTTCTTAGTTGTCACATTGATGGTATTGTTGACGTAAGAGATGCTAAACTAGCACATACATTTTATACCTGTGTTTTTAACTCATTAGCAGGCATGCTA
The DNA here is from genome assembly GCA_016801145.1 of Umbra pygmaea. Lineage (NCBI taxonomy): Eukaryota > Metazoa > Chordata > Actinopteri > Esociformes > Umbridae > Umbra > Umbra pygmaea. The sequence goes on along the minus strand of JACXGM010007105.1, from coordinate 16,997 downwards.
CTTATAGAATAATCAGTATGAGAAATCTAATCCTTGGTTTACTTCTGAACATTCTGATGCCCTTCACAAAAGAACTAAGCCATGCATAATTATCAGGCAGCTTCTATTACTCAAAATGGACCAAAATAGAGATTTAAGTGACTCAGAAAAGTAAAAATGTGTATGAAGTCATTTATTGAAATTGCTAAGATATTGGGTTGTGATCATATAACCATCAAACGTTTTGTTTGAAATAGTCAACAGGATCACAAGAAACGTGTTGAGAAAAAAATTATGCAAAATTATTGGAGAAACCTCAAATGTAGGGATTGGCAAATTGAAACAGTAGCTCCGATGCTCCGATGTAATTTTCAAAGCATAGTGTGATTCGGCACAATGAGCCGAAGCCTGTATCAAAGTCACAACACCACGTGATTGGTGACATTCAAAGCTTAGGACGTCACAACATTCTGAATGATAGGTGTTGAAAAGCTTTTGTTTCAGTTCGAAAGAATTGATGCATGACCACTGAACTTGATCAACAAAAAATGTATTAAATCCCTTTACTTTAACTGTCAGTTAAGATTTAAGAAAAGGAGCAATTTGCGAGAGCAGTTCAGATAGCAGTTTGACTGCTATCTACTGTACCAGTATTCATGTCAACATAAATATATACTATATGGATCTTAATTGGAAGCCAAGCTCATATTACACTCGGGACCCGCCCAAATGGAATGGTGCGCAACACACCAAACCCAGTACGATATCATTCCAGTAATGTGCTCGGCTTCCCCAATTAAGAACCACCGACCGAGGCTGACGCAGTTACTGGCCCATCGGTCCCGAGAGTTTCCAATGGGCCTTTCTTCATGATGTAAACCTGTACCTTGATGTCTGTGAACCCTGTCCAGAGATCTCCAATTAAATCTACCAACAACTGAGACCTGATTCTGACACTGTTATTTCAATCAAGAAAATCTCAAGCTACATCATCTCGTATTTACAATATAAATCAATAAGTGAAATTTCAGGGCAGCTCATACATTATACATATATAATACCAATTAATTTGTTTAAATAATTTTCTATTGTAAATTGATGCCACTAATGGTTTGTTGTAAATTACCATTCTCACATAGCCTATGACAATACTTTCGACCTAATAAATATTATTAGATAATGTTTTTCAAAACATCAACAGGGTGCCGAGCTGACTTCCACTTCAGATTCATATTCCAATGTATTGCCCACTGTTAGTACAAGTGGTGTAGCTTGCAGCGCATACTGGTGTCATTAATTTTACTTGATGATGAGTGACAAGTTGGAATCCCTATATAATGTATTTGCTGGATGATACTTTTTGAAATATTGACTACATTTAATTTCTAATTAAAACATTAGTTACAATTCGAATGGGCTCATTAATCTAATTTTAGATGACTATACAAGTGCAGTAACATAGATGTTTTGCATTAAAGGTGCAGTACCAAAGTAACACATCACATGATCAATGATGTCCAAAGCTTCGTTTCATCAAACCTCTCCATGGTATTGTTGCCATGTTGAATAGGAAGTTAGTCTAAAACACCTGATCTCCATCAGACGTATTGATAATGACTTGTTGTACATCACATCAAATGGCCCGTAGCTCAGGGTAGCCTACAGTATTAAAAATGTAAAATGCACGAGATCAAATACAGGTGATAGATTATTAATGTATTTTTAAAACAAAGTATTTTAATTACAATCCTTTTGTGATATCCTGGCGATATCCTCGCCATGGTGTTACAGCTTAGTTTCAAAGAAAGATTGGTTCAAAGTTAAATACTGCCCTCCATCAGACACCTTATTTCAAATTACTTGCTCTAGAAGTGCTTGATTGGTAGCTCAGTTGGTAGTGCAAGGCAGCTGACAATTAGATTCGAGGTTCAAACCCAACTGAGGCTCTTGTAATTATGTTTGAGGCACATTTGTTTTTTGGAACCAAATTCTTAATTCCACTCAATCCTTTTAATTATCATTGCGATAAAGTTTTGTCTCCATCATCCTGAATTATAGCATGGATTTAAAGTATTTGACTAGATTAGCAACATGAATGTCAAAAGTGTGAAACGTGGGAGGGACGCAAACCCCCTCTTCAAACTAAATACAAGTTCTACATCGCCCACGTCTAACCATTGCACCACGTAGCTCTAAGAACTCTTGCAAAAACAGCCTATATGAACCTCAAATGTGGTGTTATATTGTTTAACCAGCAGGTGTCATTGGAGAGCACTGTGTTTTGGGGCTTCGAGTAGTGAGCCTTGAATGTGGTGTTATATTGTTTACCAGTAGGTGTCATTGGAGAGTACTGTGTTGTGGGGCTTCGAGTAGTGAACCTCTAATGTGGTGTTATATTGTTTAACCAGCAGCTGTCACTGGAGAGTACTGGGTTGTGGGAATTCGATTCGTTAACCGTTTTTCGGCACAATTTGAGGAAAGCCTCAAAGGCTTCAGAAAGCATTGTTTCCCATCACTACTCAAACGTGAATCTACCAGGAACCCATTATCCCACAGTGCTGTTGTATTATAGAACTGCAACCTGCTTGAAGTGCCCAGAAGTACAAGGCGTTCAGTGCTTAGAAAGATGTATGGAAGGCTGAAAACACGACCACCACTGAACAAGACATAAATTCACCTAAAGGATTATTCGGAACACCCGTTCAATTTCTCATTAATGCAATTATCTACTCAACCAATCACATGGCAGTTGCGTCAATGCATTTAGGGGTGTGGTCCTGGTCAAGACAATCTCCTGAACTCCAAACTGAATGTCAGAATGGGAAAGAAAGGTGATTTAAGCAATTTTCAGTGTGGCATGGTTGTTGGTGCCAGAAGGGCCGGTCTGAGTATTTCACAATCTGCTCAGTTACTGGGATTTTCGCGCACAACCATTTCTAGGGTTTAGAAAGAATGTTGTGAAAAGGGAAAAACATCCAGGAGGCCGTCCTGTGGGTGAAAATGCCTTGTTGATGTTCGACGTCAGAGGAGAATGGGCCGACTGCTTCAAGCTGATAGAAGAGCAACTTTGACTGAAATAACTACTTGTTACAACTGAGGTATGCAGCAAAGCATTTGTCAATCCACAACACGCACAACCTTGAAGCGGATGGGCTACAACAGCAGAATACCCCACTAGGTACCACTCATCACCACTCCAAATAGGAAAAAGAGGCTACAATTTGCAAGAGCTCACCAAAATAAGACAGTTGAAGACTGGAAAAATGTTGCCTGTTCTGATGAGTCTCGATTTCTGTTGAGACATTCAGATGGTAGAGTCAGAATTTGGCGTAAACAGAATGAGAACATGGATCCATCATGCCTTGTTACCACTGTGCAGGCTGGTGGTGGTGGTGTAATGGTGTGGGGGATGTTTTCTTGGCACACTTTAGGCCCCTTAGTGCCAATTTGGCATTGTTTAAATGCCACGGCCTACCTGAGCATTGTTTCTGACCATGTCCATCCCTTTATGGCCACCATGTACCCATTCTCTGATGGCTACTTTCAGCAGGATAATGCACCATGTCACAAAGCTCGAATCATTTCAAATTGGTTTCTTGAACATGACAATGAGTTCACTCATTACTAAAATGGCCCCCACAGTCACCAGATCTCAACCCAATAGAGCACCTTTGGGATGTGGTGGAACGGGAGCTTCGTGCCCTGGATGTGCATCCCACAAATCTCCATCAACTGCAAGAGGCTATCCTATCAATATGGGCCAACATTTCTAAAGAATGCTTTCAGCACCTTGTTGAATCAATGCCACATAGAATTAAGGCAGTTCTGAAGGTGAAAGGGGGTCAAACACAGTATTAGTATGGTGTTCCTAATAATCCTTTAGGTTAGTGTATAAGTTGAAATGTCAACACCATCCATCCATCCGTCCATCCACCCATCTTCATCCGCTTATCCGGGATCGGGTCGCGGGGGCAGCAGCTCCAGCAGGGGACCCCAAATGTCCCTTTCCCGAGCAATATTAACCAGCTCCGACTGGGGGATCCCGAGGCATTCCCAAGCCAGGTTGGAGAAATAATCTCGCCACCTAGTCCTGGGTCTTCCCCGAGGCCTCCTCCCAGCTGGACGTGCCTGGAACACCTCCCTAGGGAGGCGCCCAGGGGGCATCCTTACCAGATGCCCAAACCACCTCAACTGGCTCCTTTCGACGCAAAGGAGCAGCGGCTCTACTCTGAGATCCTCACATATGACTGAGCTTCTCACCCTATCTCTAAGGGAGATGCCCGCCACCCTTCTGAGGAAACCCAGTTCGGCCGCTTGTACCCTGGATCTCATTCTTTCGGTCATGACAAAATAGGCCCAAATGTCAACACTGGGCCTAGAAATATCCATGACAGATTTTTCAAAGGTTTTATGGACTGATGAGATGATAGTGACTCTTGATGGACCAGATGGAAGGCACATGGCTGGATCAGTAACGGGCACAAAGCTCCACTTTAACTTTGATGCCAGCAATGTGAATGTGGGGTACTGGTATGGGCTGGTATTAATAAATATGAGCTAGTTGTACCTTTTCGGGGTAAAGATGGACTCAAACTCAACAAGATACTTTCTTCAAGTAGAGGTAGAGGAAAAAGTCAGCATCTTTCAAGAATATCATAATTTTTTTGCAGGACAGTTCTCCATCGCATGCATCAAAGTACTCCACTGCGTGGCTAGCCAGTAAAGGCCTTAAAGATACAAGAGTAATGACATGGCCCCTTTCCTCACCTTACCTACACCCTATTGAGTACTTGTGGTCCCTTCTTAAATTGGTCGATTTATGGTGAAGGAAATCTTTACCTCTCTGAACAGTGTCTGATCAAGATCAAGAAACTGACATACTATGAATGGAAGGATTATGACTGTTTATGAAGGGTGGTTGTATTAGTCACTGATTTCTTTTGGTATGTCAGAAATATTTTTTAATTTTGAGTTGTTTATTTATGATTCTCACTTCACAGACAAAAAAATCAATGAGTGTGATGGGAAACTTTTGTTTCACATTTAGTTACATAATTATTCTGCACACTAATAGTTGCCCAACAATTGTGCACACATAGATATTCTCCAAAGAAAACCAAGACCTCACTTTTACTTTCATAACTATTCAGGTTTGATGTGAGTATTTACATTTTGGATCGACCAAGAGCACTCTAGCAATAATAAAATGAATCCTCAAGAATGCAACTTGCTTAATAATTGTGAACAGCATATATATGGTGCAAAATGTTTTTTTTAATTTTAATTTTTGCACCAGTAGTGCAATAAGCACTAACATGAATAAATGAAATGATGTCTTATAGTGTATAGAGACAAAATAGTTTACTTCACTTAGGTTTAATCTGTTACTATGGCAGAGCCACTGTAGATGACATATGCATTACTTCAAAGAATCAAGTTAGACCTTTAATTATGTTCACACTTTAAATAATCTCATAAAACATATCATGTTGATTTGACATGCCCTATAGTTCTCTGGACTACTTGTCTACAAAGTATATTGAATGATTCCTTGAACTCCTCCGTCTTCAGAACATATATGATGGGGTTTAGCAGGGGCGGCAGCACCGAGGTCAAGGAATAGTTGATGATCCGTATGTTGGTTGGTATGATGGTGAATGAGGTTATTAGGTAGAGGACAATAATAGGGATGTAGAATATGGCCACACATAGCAGGTGTGAGGTGCATGTCTTCAAGGCTCTGATTCTGAGAAAGAAAGGAGAGACAGAGGACGACTGAAGGTATGAGGTAAATATATTTGGAAGACACCTATCAGGGCAAAGAGTGGATCTGTGCTAACAACACTAGCCTCGGCTACACCGCAGATCCAGCGCTAATGCCTCAAAGCACTGCTAGATCCTCTACAACAGCTCAATTGAACGGATCCTCCATTGTGTCCCTTCAGCTTGCCTTCCGCCACGTTGTGGCCAACGAGATTCAGCTAACAGGCTATTGCCCAGACATGCAAGACTGCTAGCAACACTTCCGGACACCCGCTCAAGCAGGCAAACTGATCCTGGGACTCACTGTACACTACGCTATGTTTCATTCGCATATTTAGACTCCATAAACATTCGGCCCAAATCTGTGAACTGTTCTGAGCAGCCTAAATTTAAAACGACTTACTGGTAGCCCTCATTATTAGACGGTAACATTGTTTGACTCTCTATTTGCATAGCGTCCAAACAGTTCATGTGTAGCACTATCAGTAATTTAATTTCTGTCTGGTTCTTTTTGTATCTGTTTATTATTATTATTTATATATCTCTCATTAATTAGACGTCAGTACATTTCATGTCAATATGCCTCACTTATTGCTATTTGAAATAAATTTATTGTCCTATTGTACTATAGATCACCTTGTCCCACTCAGTACACCCCAGATGACATATTTACCCCCCCGTACTTGCCTAACCAGTTTAACCAGTACCCATAGAGATGCTACTGCACTCTTTCTAACCCAACACCTAGGTTTACCTCCCCCACTTATTCATCTCACTATATCCTAATCTGCCCACCTGACCAAAAAACATATTTAACCCACCCCAGAAATTCACCCCACTCATTACTCCTGCCACTTGCTCTAAATATTATAATACATACTAACAATTTTCAACAGACGATTAGCCATAACCAAGGATGTAGCCAAATAACCTGACCATTGGGTCAAATATATGCAAAAATAGTTCCCAAGTAAAAGTGTTGTAGTACTCGAGACCGGTCTGGAGACCACTTTTTAATGGTCTCGGTCTCGTCTCGGTCTCGACCGCATTTGTACTCGGTCTTGTCTCGGTCTCGGACATTGAGGACTCTGGACTTTTTTTCAAGACCATAACTGTGAAAATATTACTAAATTGCCAGTATATTTTCTATTTTTTGTTAACATCCTTTTATTGGATGTAAAACGTACTGATTCAAATCCAAGTAATAAGGTGACTCATGGCTAATTATGTATTTTTGTTACCGCTGTCACCCATCCCCGCCCCCTTTTACTCGCACTCCCAAAAAAGTGAGCTTTATTTGTCTGGGAGCTGGAGAAGTTGTCTGCAAAATCTTCAGTAATACAATTCGGCTACAAAAATCATAAAGAATATATTTGCAAAACAACATGCAGAAGAAAGCATACAGCTTATTGTATATTGCAGTGCTTGATTTCAGAGATGGTGGGGACTACTTCAAACTTTTATCGTCGCTTAAAAAGGAAACACAAAGAAAGGTAAACTATGTGTAAGAGTAATTTTAAGCAAAGCTGGCTAGCTAATGTTAGCAACCTGCCTCGGATGGGGATTGAAAACCAGTTCCACTCAAGAACCGGTTCTAACAGAGCCATAAAGCCATTTTACATACGGCTCTGGGTTCTAAGTTTTATTGTATGCCCTCGACTTTAACAAGTCCTCTTATAGATGCTCCTGCTCCAAAGCTAATTTTTGTCCCACCATAGTCTTATTTGATCGATGAGTAATGTAGACAAACTGCTGCGCGTGTGTAGCTAATGTTAAGTTACATCGACCTTAGCTAATGTCAGCTGCATATAGCTCCCGACATTAAAGCTACGTGCCGAGGTGATGCTCCCTCGTTTGGGTGAGAGAGCTAACCTATAGGTATGAGCAGAGATTGGATACTGAGTAATGCGCCTCAAATTATATGAGAAATGACTAAATTAAATAGGTTATTGTATGGCACATGGCACGTTACTTTCAGAGAGCTAATTTTTAAGTTCCAATTTACAGTTGAAGATCAAATATATTACTTTTTACCAGCACACACTCTCTGGTTCATACCATAGCAATCATTTAACTTCCTTGTTTACCTATTTGAAAAATGTGATGGCCAAAATACTATTGATTTGTAAAGTGTTTACTTTTAGATGAAACGGCTCCCAATTAAATCAATTTTGTATTTCTATAAATCACATGCAGTTAGGTCACTGACTTTCTGACCTCTTTGTATTAGATATCTTTTGTTGCTTTGATTACACATAAAAGCTATAAAAGACTCTTACTTACAATAGTTGTTCCTAAACATTAACATTTCACATAAAATTACTGTATTCATTACAATACACAGCGTTTCTGCATTTAAAATGTTGAATGTTTGGCTTTTTTTTACACATTTAGCCATGTGGTTTTGAAAAAAAAGGATTGTTGTTCCAAATAACTTTATGTATTGTTGACAAAAGGTGGAGAAAAGTGAAGACTTTAGTGATGAACAATGAATAATTGTTTCACATTCTGTACTAAATGATGGAAGTCACCCAGGAGTATTGAATAACGATGGTTAAATATATTTCAGCTTTCAGTGTTTAATATCTGTGTTTTTTATGGGAATGTGGATATTTCAGATCAATTTGAGAAGCTCTTTTGATCATGTTTCACATTTTATTGTGTCATGTAGTGTGGGGCGCTGGTCTTGGTCTTGACTCGGTCTCGTCCTCCCTCGGTCTTGGTCTCGGCTTGGTCTCGGCCCCTAAAAGTCTTGGTCTTGTCTCGGTCTCGGGTTAGGTGGTCTTGACTACAACACTGCCAAGTACATTAGTAATTAAAAAGAAATTGCCACACAAAACCAACATCAGAACAAGTCGAAATAGACCACATTGAGACCGTCCAAATAGTGGTGTCACCACCCAAGGTGAATAGATTATTCTTGATGAAAAAAGAAAAATACAGTAAAAGGCCTGAGAATTTGTTTGTTAATTATCTCTCAAGCTTGAAAACTGGCCTCCAAAAGAGAGGAAAAAAAATATATATATATATATATTAAAGATAACATAATTGGGGTAATGAATTAGGCTGAATATATTTACCCCAACCAGGTGTTAGTTATTTATTAATGAAATAACCCGGCAATACTAAAGGTCATTGGATTTCAGGATCCCCCAATTTGTTGATTGGCCCAGCTCTCTGCATGTACCGTCCAGCTCCATTGTATTATTAGTTCATGCCAATGTTTAGTTCCATTTTTATATATATACATAAAAAAAATATTTAGTGCTTTGCATGATGTTTTGCGTTTTACTTACATTTCTGTGTAATATCCCTTTTGTTAGGGTGTTTTGCCACGCCTTTCTCTAGTTTGGGCTGTAGCTACGATAGGTTTAAGCTTAGGAGGCTGGTATCAGGTAGATTGGGTTGATTAATGATTACGGACAGCCGTGTTCCATTAGTTGGGTTAGCTTTCCGTATATATACAGCCCAGACTAGATAAAAGGCGTTAGTCGTTGTTATTCCTGTTATTCGGTGGAAGTTCTATTGATTTGTTTGAAGACTGTCCAGGAGCTACAATCGGTTGTGACAAGTGAGTACCATTCAGTTAGTAGGCTTATAGACACTGATCTATCTTTGCATTTTGCTAACAGCGATCCATGCCGCTGATGAGAGCATGTAGGAGTAATTGAAGATATCCGTGGTGCACCTCGCTATGGCGTACCCTGCAACCAAGTTAAATATATGATAACCTGGATCTGTCTGTAAAATAAACAACCAACTGCCATCAACATGCCTGAGTCTCCCTCTCTCCTCTACACATCCTACACTGTGACACTGCATTCTCTAGAGAGTAAAATTGACAAACTTTGCCAAGATATTCAACAGAGAACTTCAAATTGTTTGCGTTCAGCTTGTTTTTTAAATTAATATATTAATATATTACTTTGTGACAATACCAATACTGTAGTCGGGAAACAAAAATGTCTTGGTCTGAAAGAAAAGTAATTGGTGTGTCAAGGTCCTTATCCTAAGGGTTAGTGGCATCGAACAATTAATGCTTGAGGTTTCCTGTTTTCTCTACCCCTGGATAGAAGAAGTCCCAGGCGATGCGCACCGTCCAGCTTCGTGGGAGACTTGAAAACAGAAGGGAGGAAATAAAAGCTACCAGGTCGTTTCCCTCAGAGCCTACAGGAATGCCAATAACTCTGATATTGTTCCACTGAGAACGGTATTCATGGTTGTCAATGTTTTCGTCAAGCCATGGGTTCTCAGTGTCCAGACGAGTAACCAATGTAACCAACCTGTCGCTATATGCCAGAGAGTGTTTTTTGATATTGATACAGAGAGTTTCACCAGGTCCCATCCAAAAAATGAACAGTCCCTAAAATCTAAACAGCAAGTATATTGTACTATTTTTCACTCATTTCAATGATACCATACAGTATATTTAAAAATAAACCAAATGTTTCTGTGAACATACAGCTCTGATCACTACTACTTCTCACCTGTCCTGGGGCAGCGTGATGGTGAAGAGGGCATGGATGATACAGATGTAAGATACTATGGTAAAGATCATGGGGATGTATGCGGCTATGACAGGGTTAAGTTCTGACAACCCCAGGTTAGGAAGCCGCCAGATTGAATAGGGGGCCGTTGTCACAGAAGAAGCTGTTTATCACCAATGACCGACAATATAAAAACATGTTTATTGTTGGTATGTTACAGAAGAACAGTAATGTGTCTTCTCCTCAATTCTTATGCCAGCATGTGGAATTCGACAATGTAATGTTTAGGGTACTCGCCTACCTAATTTACTGCTGGAATACCTACCCACAGAAGGAGAGGCGAGTGATGAAACCCACATGGAGCAACACGAGTAACAGAGCAAAAAGCCAGGCAGCACCAACCAGCTGAAACATGGCCCTGTGACTCACCAACACGTGGTACCTGTGTGGAAAGAGGAAATAAGTTGTTAAATAATTCCATCTACATGTCATGTTTGCAGCCAGACAATATTAACTCAAAGTCTATTGACGCTCTAGAGCGTCAAATGCGATTGTCTCACGAACCCTACATGCTAGCAACTAAAGCTTGGTACTGTTAGAAAGGGGAAGATCAGACAAAAATAATGAATGGTGGCCATCTCTGTGGGATTAACACAGCCAGAGTTATGGTGCCTCAAAGTCGGTCATGTTTTTTAGACGGTCGCCAATTTTACTAAAAACATTACAAACAGGAAGTAGGAAGTGAAAATGACAAAATAGCAACGCATGCAATGATGTAGGACGTCATCCTGCATAACACCAACACTTTTAAAAAGTGAAAAATAGCTGGGATTTCAAAAACGTATAGAAATATAGTGATAAATGGGTGTAGCATTTCGATGTTAACTTTTTGTATGGCCTTCAAACTTTGCACACTGGTCCAGGAGCCCTGGGGGCTTGGCAATAAGTAATAAAAAGCCTTATAATTTACATGCTTTTACACTTAAAAACTACAAAATATACATACATTCTTTAGTTTTTTGGGATAAATATTTAATAAAACATTAAATTCAATGACCCAAGATGTTGGATTTCATTCATCCATGTTGTAGCCATGGGCCTGCTGAGTCCAGAACCATAAGGCACTTCACTGTAGGTCAAAGTATGACATTTCTAGAGGCCAAAAAGTAAACTGTGTGCCAGGCGGACCCAAGACCCCCAAGACCTTGAAGGGATAAGTAGTATACAGTAGTGGCTGCACATATCTTCAGTATTTGGTTTAAAATGTAATCTTCCACATACTCATTCTGAAGTAAAACAATGTTAACTAAAGCCATATTAGGTTAATTTTTGGTTTAATTATTTTCAATTATTTAATTATACTGTGTGCACAATTATTAGGCAAGTTGTATTCTTGAGGATTAATGTTATTATTGAACAAATACAGTGCTCTCTTTCAATCCAAAATGTAAATACACCTCAAACCTAAATAATAATAATAATAACCTTTATTTATATAGCACCTTTCATACAAGGAATGCAGCTCAAAGTGCTTTACATCAATAAAAGTCAAATAAAGTGGAAGAAATTTGCATCAATAAAAACATTTACATCAGTAAAAGACAATTTACTAAATTTAAAGCATAAAATGCATAGAGCACATTTGCAGGCAATGTCAAATAGAAATATACTTAGTTAAATGCTATAGTGAAAAGATATGTTTTCAACAGCTTTTTGAATAATGGTGCTTCTTTGATATTTTTTGGTTTTGTGTTCCACAGTTTTGGAGCATACATAAAAAAGGCAGCATGTCCAATTTTTCTGTGGGTGGAATTTTGTATCATTAGCAGGTTAGCTGTGGAAGATCTGAGTGCCCTTTGGGGAACATAGGATTTTAGAGAGTCTGTGAAATAGGCTGGTCCTGAGCTTTTTAGAGTTTTATAAACAAGCAGGAGGATCTTAAAATCAATCATGTTGGAAACTGGGAGCCAATGTAATGATTTCAGAACTGGAGTAATATAATCTCACCTTTTGGTTCTTGTTAAGAGTCTCGCTGCTTAGTTTTGGATGAGTTGAATCTTATCTAAATACTTTTTTGGGAGGCCTGTAAGGAGGGCGTTGCAGTAGTCCAGTTTAGCTAAAGAGTTAACAAAATAAAAGTGAGGTTTTGGCTTTCTTTGGAGAATGTATGTGTGCACAATTTTGGGGCAACTATTAATTTGCAGAATAATTATGCAACTAAATGTAAAACTAAAAGTTCCAAAACTCACTGATTTTCATCTGTTGAATTGAGAATAATAACTCAAAATGTACAAATACAAATGTTTGACATTTAAAAACAAATCAGTAACCAATATAAGCACCCTTCTTTTCAATAACAGTCATAAGCCATTCATGGAGTCAGTTTCTTGATCTGTTGATGAAAAACACTTTTTGTGCAGCAGCAACCACAGCCTCCCAGACACTGTTCAGAGAGGTGTACTGTTTTCCTTCACTGTATATCGACTATTTAAGAAGGGAGCACAAGTTCTCAATAGGGTTTAGGTCAGGTGAGGAATGGGGCCATGTCATTAATCTTTCATATTTAAGGCCATTACTGGCTAGCCACACAGTGGAGTCCTTTGATGTATGCAAAGGAGCGCTGTCCTGCACAGTGTTAGGTACTTTTACAATTACTTTTCAGTTACTTGTTGAGTTCATACGCTTTGGGAAGTCCCTAATTAAGACAAAATGATCAGTTAAATGGAGTTCATATCTTACTCATGACCAACGCAGTAGAGTATACGTCAATGAATGCGATGGAGCACTGTCCTCTTCTTCTTGAAAGATGCAGACTTACCTTGGCCATGTCTCTGAGCACTGAACACATTATACTTCTGGGTACTCCAGGTAGGTTGCAGTTCTGCAATATAGCAGCACTGGAGAACAATGGGTTCCTGGTAGCCTCACAATTGAGTCTTCTCAAATCTTTGGTCTAATTTGCGTCTTTTTTTCTCAACATGTTTCTTGAAAACCTATTGACTATTTGCAACAAAACATTTGAAGGTTCTGTGATCATGCCCCAATATCTTAGTAATTTCAAGAGAGCTACATGCCTCTTTGAAAGACTTAACATTTTTCACTTTTCTGAATCAGTTAAATCTTTCCTTTTTTTGGGCAATTTTGGAGGAACAGAAGCTGCCTAATAATTATGCACACCTTGATATAGGGTGTTGATCTCCTTAGGCCACACCCTCCCTCATTACACAAATACACATCACCTGATATGCTTACATCCAATAAGCATTCCAGTTCATACAGCTTGGAGTTGGAATAATAATGACGATATGGTCAAAATACTGACTTGTCTAATAATTGTGCATCCAGTGTAGATGTATTATTTAATGCAAATTATTTCCCAAGTGAATATCTTTATGTACTTAAAATGTATTGTATTTATACTAAACAGTTAATATATTATATTATTTAATAATATATTATGTACTTATTTAAAGTATACTTAAAATATACATAAATAACAGAAATATATTACTGTATGTTTCAACTTAAATGTAATATAAGTGTAATACTGAAGTATACATTAAATTGACTTTTTTGCTTGGGTTATTACCTGAGTGGGGAGCACATGGCCACCAGTCTGCCATAGGAGAGGATGGTGAGGTTGAAGGACTGCATTATGAGGAAGATGAAGACAAAGAACAGGTTGGAGAGACACTCGTCATAAGAGATGAACTGTCGGTTGAACAGGAACATATCCAGGAGCTTGGGGACCCGGGCTGTACTCTCACAGACATCTGTGAAGGCCATGTTGAACACTGCAATGTACTTCGGGCTATAACATAAGTTTATTAATATGTCATTAACACAATGTTTCATTACAAAGTTTCATCAAAATGTAAATAGTCAGGAGAATATTAATCATGGGGTGAATAGATAATGGTACCTATGATCTACAAACTGTAGCCCATATGATTGTTTATTTGAATAACCAATCAAAACAGAGAGAAAGTGGAAAGGAGGTGGTAATTCATTAACATTAAAAACTAGATTAGTCAACGGAACCAACCATAATGATGTTATGAGGGCAGATTGAGTAAGTAAACCTGGCATGTGCCTGTAGACCAGCTTGTTATACCAACAGTCCAGTAAACAGACTCCTAGAGCTGATGGGTCCTGGGAATGAAAAAAGGTGCTGCTCCTTGAACCTATTTGCTAGCAGCTTAGTGCAAGGCTGTAATTATAATATATTGGAAGAGACAGATGCCCCCCAATTATTTAAATATGCTCAAAATGCCCCTCCCCCATATATTGATAGGCTAATACATACATATATATCAGATTTTGTCCCCCCCAATGTTCACAGCTAAGCATGCTGCAGTGTCTGGATGAATTTATAGATATATAGATATATGTTGCCTGCGTGTGTCTGTGTTGTCATTAAAGAGCTGAACCCCGGTGTTATGGAAAGATTTCCAATAACGCCCTCATACCATCATGGCAACCTCCCTGCATGCTCCTTATTGGTCTGCTATAAATGATGAGCCTGGTTACCTGTGGAGACTCTGTTCCAAGTAGATGACAAACATTACGAAGATATTTCCCATCTAGACACAGACACAAAATTTAAACAATTCATGTTAATCCTATCAAATTTATTAAAATGTTCAATAGGGAGGCTCCAGCTTCTTGAGGCCTCTAGTCAAGATATTATTATTGGAGTATTCCCCCTCCTACGACAAACAAACAGCTTTCTACAATTACCTGGAACTTAAAGGAAAACTCCAGACCCCTAAACAGCTCAAAACCATTGTGCCGGTCATGTTTCCAAGACGACAGTAACTAAAATCACCTTATCAGCATAAAGAAAAAATATTGCCGGTGCAACAAAGATCTCTTCCTAGTTAATAATTTAATATAAAAGTTGCATAATAGTGACTAATGTTTCGATGTAAAATGACATCTTCATCAGAGTCCTTAGAGAGAATGGGCAATGAAGTCCCTAATAAGATTCATAAACAGGTGTGATTATGCGTAAAGAGGGCGTACCTAGAAACACACATATCAATCAATCAAGCTGCTACACTCATTACATCAGTCATTAAAACACCCACAAACAGGTCAAGAGTAATTAGAAAATACATTGTTAATAATTAACAAACATAAATAATTTACAATACAATGGGAATAAAGATGTATAAATAGCTCAGCATGTTTAGAATTTCCCAACTCAGCCACCATAAGTCTTCCAAAATCCTTTGATTAGGTAACTGCAATTTTTTTTTAAATAGATCTAGATTCACGGAATGCATTCGGTGGAATTCCTGATATGAATGTGTCACATCTTATTTTCCTATCGACAAAAAAATATTGCAGTGACATCACCAAAGCTTTTTTGTGTGTGTGAAATTACCGAACGCGCTGAGAAGGTGTTTTTAGTCATTGTTGTGTCAGAAACATGACCGGCACAATATTTTGAGCTGTTTAGGGGTCTGGAGTTTTCCTATAAGGAACCAAGGCTGAAATGTTAGTAATTGAAAATGTATTTGATTAGCATTGTCTCTGAGCTGAGCTATGCACTGCTCAAATACATATATTTAATTACACTTTGGTATAGGTGAACATTTTATAAAAGTGGCCTTTTTGACATAAACTGAAACATTTTCTAGCATTAACTGTACCATCTAGTTGACAATGGCTGCACGTGAACCAGATGTACCAGAGCTAGTTTTTAACCCCCTGGACCAAAGCTATGGACTAACCAGAGAGATGATGTATACAAGGCTGAGGAAAATATAGTAGTAGTTCATGTTGGGGATGCCTGAGAAACCACTGATGAAGAAGTAAGCTGGATGGATGATGGTGGTGGTGTTCTCTGTGTGGCTGGGGTCAGAGGTCAGAGAAGCCATAATGACTGGTGGTGTTATCATGTCCCTCTGGTTGTTCATAATTTATGGAAAAATAATTCATATTAAAAAAAGGCAAAATAATTCAGCTTGTTAGTATGTGTTTTTCCTGTTGAGACATTGCATAGAACTTAATAGAGCAGTTCGCCTGTAACCAAAATATTGCTGTGCTCTTAAATGATTAAATGTAAATTATGAAATATAATATATATTTCAATGGAAAAAGCAGTTAAATTCAAATTACAGTTCAAATATAAATTATGATATGGAATAATACTGTAAAGCTGACACCTATAAGGTCAAACAAGGCACAGAGTCGGTGCATTTGACTGCAGGAGAGCAGGTTTAAAAACAATAATGTTCATGTAAGTTCAGTTGTTGGAAGGCCTGTGAACAGACATTAAATATGAAACCTAACATAAAAGAACAATAAGTGTAGAGTCTAACCTGGTCTTAACACAGAACACCAGTCTTTTTATGTTAGAGACCAACTTGTGGTGATGCTCTTGAGAGAAGCTGCCCTGTTATACCTGTATACTGGATCAGTAGTCACCTGTGGGCATACATATCTGTGCATGCGCTGCATAAATTCATCAAAATACTTGTTAGCTAATCTGTTGCATTTCCCTGTTGGTTTCAGTCATGTTCCAGTTTACCACTAAACGTCCTCAGCTAATAAGAAGCTTAGGGACAATGGCCCTCATTTATCAAACGTGCGTAGAAACCAGTGTAGATTTGAGCGCAGAAATCATCTTACGACGAGACCCACGTGTGATTTACAAAACTTTCGTATCACTCCAATTCCAGCGTACGAATGAGCGGCTGTTGATAAATCAGACGGTTGAAAACCATCGTAATTTACATAACACGCCCACAAATATGCATT